>SMLS01070765.1:0-26680 GCA_004785975.1 Popillia japonica | reverse complement strand
TCGATCAATTTTTCGATTACAAACACCACACTTAATCGCCATCTTGACAGAATGGCGATTCGTCGCTGAAGGCAACATTACCCCACTCTGTTCCCCAATGCTGCCGTTCTCTGCACCAGTTCAAGCGTTGCCGTATAGTAATAGGTCTACCGTCTTCTCCACACTATTCAGTCAGCAAAGTGACGCATTGTAGCAAAACGGCATCCTATAGCTCCTTGTTTGAAACGCCTATCTTGACGGTCTGTGGTATGCCTTGGTCTTCTTGGTCTTCCTCTACTTTCTTCTGTTCACACACGATACACACGCATTACCGTCATTACAGCAAAATTAATACGTCGGCCAATTTCTCGATAGGACAAACCAACATCTCGATAGGCAACAATTCTACCCCTGCCAATGTCACTAACACGGTTATAGTTTTGACGTCTTCAACACTAGACATTTTGTTACACTTAACACTTGTAGACGGACACGCAATAAGTAACTCTTCGCAGAAAAGTATGAGAATTATTTTTTTCACAAAAAAGGTTGACACTCTTGTCATAACATGCTTTATGTAAATATAGTCATTTTGATGCCAAAAAATCAAGAGGAATAAATAACTCCTTCTGAGTCTAACACTTTTAATGTTACTGAGTATACTTACATACTCAAATAATTCATTCAATTATTTGATCATTACATTTACGTTAATATATTGATATAGACGGAAACTGTAGTCAATTTATATCTACCTAGTATAATATGTATTATCGAGGGCAAAAGAAATGACTCAGACTTCAAACGATATGGCCTTATGCAGGTATTTCAAACATTTGACTAATCGCACTGGGCGATTTTAATTAGAGATGGATACCTAGCAGGTAAATTTCAGGTAGAAAGATTTGCAAGAAATGTAAAGCGATATATTATAATTTCATTTACAATAGTTGCATTTACTCTTTATTTTTTTAGAAGTAATGCCGACTAGAATTCTTAACTAGATTGCGTAAGCACTTTGTTCTGTGTTCTGTTTCTTTGGCAAAAGTAAATATTTTTTGCTATTATATATGGATAAAACATGAATGTTTTACACATGTCAATATTCAATAATATGCTTTTTAATATAATAACACCATTCTATTTATAACAAATCGAATTGTTATTAAGGCCTTATTAAGAAACGATTTAAATGAAATAGCATTTTAAAAATATTTAAAAAGCATATTTTTAAATATTTACGCAATCGCAAAATAATGAATCTAGTTTTAATTTATTAAAACATAGATATAATATATGTATTTTTCTGATCTTTATGTGCTTATCTATTTTTCAGATATTTTTCTACTTTTAGGTCAATTCAAACACTATTAATTCGATTAAGGATCAACTAATTCCAGAGCCTTTATAATTTATTGGGGTTTCATTACAACTTTGTCAGCGGAAGAAATTGACATTTAATTCGTGTCAAATAATTATAATCTACATATTTTTGCTTTTACTACTTTTCTATTTTTGTAATGGGATACATACATATTATATTTACTTATTCCGCAATGTGTTTTGCGTACGTGATTCTACTGAATTTTGAGTAATAATTTAGTATAATAAATTAGTTCGTCTAATGAAATGATATTATTATATACTGAAAAATTTGGGCCTAAACATATATAACTTATAATATAATACATAGATTACACAATCTATTGAAACAAAAACGATTAAAACTTCTGAAGAAAACTAATGGTATAAATGATATATGTAATTATATATCTTGCGACATATTGTATAGTTTGTGTTGTTTCAATTAAAACCTGCGAATGCTAAAAAAGCAATATTAAAGTTTCTACTTTTATGATTTTTCTAATTATTATTTAAACAGTATTTTGCACGATAAAATGATGACTAATTTGTCATAAACTTGTCTTTTTTTTATTCATTTATCTCAGTTGTCCCGGAATTCAGTATCATCACATTTATTTCCAATATACCTAGTCACAATTCATTTGGTTTAAACTCTCTTAAATGCTCGCTACCCTTTGGCCTGTGGATATATGAGTGGGGTTTTGAGATACGAACACGAAGCCAAAATTATCCATAATCAAATGGTCTCGCTGACAGAGGTGTAGGTATTGCAAAAAACTTAATCAAGAAAGCAAAAGACAGTGGCAGAGATGTAAAACTAGCTTAATTAGAAAATAGAAACACACCTTTAAAGCATCTTAATCTATCTCCATCTCAACTACTGATGAATAGAATTTGTAAAACAAAGCTACCGTCAATTATACAAGTATTAAAACCAAAAATTAATGAAAATGTGGTTGAAAACCTGCAATTAAGGCAAAAACAGAATACAAAATATTACAATAGGTCATTTAAAAATTTACCAACATTAAAACCAAACACAAATGTTATTATTAGAGATCCAGTTAGTAACCAATGGAATCCAAGAAAGGTCATTGAACAAGCCAACAAACCAAGATCCTATAATGTCTTAAATGATCGTGGTCATACTATTCAGAGAAATAAAAAGATCTGAAATTATCATTGAACCAACCAACAATTAAAGACGAGGAAAGTTTCGAATGTTTAAATCCGAGTAGTAAAGGGACTAACAGAAATACTATGAACATGAGTTTAGAAAATATAAATGATCCGCCTTAAAGACATCAGCCAATAACAACAAGATGTGGTAGATTAGTTAAATTACCGTCCAAATTTAAAGATTATGAATTGTAATAATAATTTCAAATAGTATAGAATGTTTTAGCTTAAGTGGTGAGGTGTAAGATACATTATATAAGTAGCGCGATCTAGATAGTAGTACATAGGTTCTGGTGAAAAATAGGTGGTGTCTGTCACTTTGAATGTTGTCACTAATAGTGCTTATAATAAATTGATATTACTCGTTCATCCTGTTCATTCAACGTTATTAATGCATATTTCTTCTGGTCTAATTAATTACAATATAATACATATATTATACCTAGGTTTTAATAAATTAAAACTAAATTCATTATTTTTCGATTGCGTAAATATAAAAAAATATGAATTTCTTTAAAATGCTGTTTCATTTAAATCGTTTCTTAGTAAGGCATCGGAAAAAATTCGTTTTTCTATAAATAGAATCGTGATATTATATTAAAAAGCATATTATTGGAAATTGACATGTGTAGAACATACATCGCTTTACATTTCTTGCGAATATTTTTATCTGAAATTTACCTGCTTGGTGTCCGCCTCTAATTACAGTTGCCCAGTACGATTAGTCAAATGTTTCGAATACCTGCATAAACCCATATCGTTTCAAGTCTGAGTCATCTCTTTTGCCCTCGATAATACATCACGGACTTTGGTTATATGCGGTATCTAGTGGTACAGACTACGCTTCTGTCATTATTTCCTTTAAGATAAAGGGGACTTGGTGACAGGAGCGCGGGCAGTGCCGCTAGAGACCGGACATAACTAAAGTCCCTGAGTGTACCACATACATCATACATATTGCATGTATTAGTATGTCTTACAAAATATGCGGTATACATATAACGCAAAGGTTTGTGAAAGATTTATCTGTAGTTACCCAGCATCAGATAGACACAAGAAATTAAATACTATCTCAAATTGATTATAATAACATATGTCTATGTGTGGTATATATCGCGTGTTGCATCAAACATATTTCACACGATATGTATCTTTAGTGTGTGACTTGACTTAGTGATAAATAGTAATAACTATATTTTAATGAGATATGCAGCGATGATATATGTAGTACATTATAATTATATTTTATGAATTGCAATAATTTTTTTTGTTCAATTTTGATAGATTTCATAGACTAATCTATGAAAAATTGATAGAATTGTTTAGGTCTACACACATATCTATTGAAATTATAACTTTCTTCCCTCTACATCTAAATACCCAAAAAGTGTGTTAATATACTGTTATAATCATCTATTGTATAGCTTCTTGCCAAATGCGAATATGTATAAAGTTTATTCAATTAGATTTTCAATTGAAAAAATTTGAGAGTTTAGGGTGTGGACTGTGTGTGTAACTGTACATATTTCTTACTAAGCGATTATATATGTTAAATAAAGAAATTGCAATGCTAACTTAAGTTAATAATACTGACCCACTATGCAAAATACTTCTGGTGACATTAATAATATTTTTTTTGATAATATATATCACAAATTTGTAAATTTAGCAAATCTGTGTGGTGAGCTTAGATGTGTAACCTGTAGATATTTTATGTCTATCATAACAATAAAATATTGTTGTTTACTGTATAACGAATTATACCTACACACTAATAGGTGTAATAAAACATAAATATGTATGTATACCAGCATAGAAGCAGTTTCAGTAGGCAACCAACATACCAACAATGGTATATGGACATGGTGCTTCATACTTCGACATGTATAATGTTGCTGTGTTAAGTAACTAACTACCTTTTAGATATTTTGTATTTCTATGTGTTTGTATATATGTATACACACAAAAATAGTTGAAACTCGCCTCAAATAAAGTTATCTCAAAAGCACTGATAATATTTTACAAAATCCACTTTTTGTGCACCTCTTACTTCTAGATCAGATATATGCCACAACCAAAAAAGCATAAATAAGTATGTATTTGAAACAACCGAAACGCAAAATGGCTCTCTATTTCTGATCCATGTTAATTGGAAATGCCAAAAAATATGCCAGTTAAAGATTACAGTAAATAAAAAGAAATATTGTCATCGGTACGATGTTCACTGCAATTTTAACAGGAGAGATCAAACTCAAGTTTCAAAACTGAAAGAAGTTTGACGGCACTCAGTTGGACACTGTTGTGGATCATCAATATTTCCAAGAAAACTAGCGGTAATGGAAATCCAATCCAAAACTTTCTCTTAGATCCACCGTCCATTTAAGGTTCCAATTTAAAATTCTAAATTGCTTATTAGTAATAAATCTTAACATTTTTTCTATTCATTATTGGGAACAATAACAGTTTCAAAGACTATTTCGTGTTTTTAAACAGATTTAGAGACAGGTAGTCATCCAATGCTACTTACATCCCCTTTGTGTCAACATTTTTCGCAATATTGTTAGATTTAAGCCTGGCAAATTCTCTCTTGCATTAAGAACTTGATGAAGATGAAAGCTACGTAAGTCAATTATATTATATATGTACAGTGAAACCTCTCCTTGCGGACACCTCTATTAAGCGGACACTTCCTTTAAGCGGACAAATTTTCTGGAACCAAACCGTTGCCTATTTCTTTACATGTAAAACTAACTCCGCTAACCGGACACTCTAATAGCCGGACGCGGACAATGTTCTTGATCCAAAAAAAAATTTGATACCTCCTTTAACCGGACGCGAACCTCTAACAACGGGACGGCGCGCTAAAATAATGTAAGTATGTACATGTGTATATTGGCGACACTGCTTTCTGAAACCGGGAAATTACCTATTTCCATTTTAGTGCGGAACTAAATCTCTTTCCATCGCATTTATTTATTTAGTTTAGCTTTACCGGACAAAACGCTTGCTTATAAGTCTGAAAAATGTACGGCGGAAAACTTTCCAAGGAAAGGCTTACAATTTTATTATGTGCCAATATGTTAGGGCAAAAAGAAGATTTGCGGGTGATCGGAAAGACGGCCCGACCTAGGGCATTTAAAAATGTAGCAATGAAAGATTTACTGGCAACGTGGAAATTTAATAAGAAAGCACGGATGACGTAGCACATCATGAATGAACGGTTACTCCAATTTGATAATAAAATGGTCAGACAAAAACGAAATATATTATTATTTTTGGAAAACGCAGGGTCCCACTCTTGTGAGGTAAAGCTACAAAACATAAAAGTTATCTTTTTACCTCCTAACACTACATCAGTGTGTCAACCTCTAGACCAGGAGATCATACAAAATTTTAAATTCTATTATCGAGGGTTAATACTTAAGCACATTTTATCAAAAATGGATCAAGTAGGATCTGCTTCAGAGTTAACGAAGTCCATATATGTATTAGAAGCACTTTATTACATTAAAACAGCCTGCAATAAGCTTTCGTCACCAACGATAGAAAATTGCTTCAAAAAAGCTGGTTTTCAGAAAAATAATGGCGATTCTACTTCATTCGAATGGGATGCAGAATATTATCTGCTTTTATCTATGATAGTCCAAATGGAAAGGTGTGCCACTGAAATGAACGTAACACAAGAAAATCTCGAAAATTATATTAGAATCGACGATATTGCAACAACAGAAGAGATGAGTTTGAATATTGAAGATGCGATTGACAACAAAATTGAACATGATCCTGCACCAGAAGAAGAAGAAGAAGACGGCGATCTTCGGTGTGACACTGTTGGAACCAGCAGCACAATTACTACATATAATGAGGCTTTCAAAATAATTAACGATTTAAAAACTTTTGCAAATGCCGACTACATTGCATTTCAACATATTAAAAATTTAGAAGAACACTTTCAATCTAATTCTTTAAAGCAAAAAAATTTTTTACATACTCTATTAGGCGGACACCTCCAACAAGCGGACAAAATTAGCGGAACCATGAGTGTCCGCTTATGAGAGGTTTCACTGTATATGTTTTCAGTACACTGCAATAACATTACCTCGCCGCTAATAATTTTACATTGTTAGTTATGTCCAAACAACGAATGGCGGCTAAATTGGAGTATCTATCTAGGGCGACATATTGCTAGGTTTACCGACTAGATTCGAATTCCGCTAACAAACTATGCAAATGGTATCAGATTCAAAGATACAATAGAATACTTTAACGAAAGATATTATGAAACACCCCAGAAAATAGCGTAATATGAAGGCATAAATAAATTTGATAAAATATTTTTTTTCTGTTTAACATTTTCCAATCTACAATATTTTACGCACTACACATATAAATTGTTTTGTACGTTTTAAAAAAAAACTATTAGGTATATAATTTTTGACAATTTGAAAAAGTATCATCTTTTGTAATAAGTACCTATGTATATTATCTTTTTTATTTCAGTTTCGCTTAGTATTCCGAAACTTCAAAAAGATGATCCGTATGTGAAATATATTCCCTATGTTTTTGGAGGTCGTTTGCATGCAGAATATGAGTTGGAAGGACTACATTTTCATTGGGGGGACACAAATAGTTATGGATCTGAGCATATTCTAAATGATGTTAGGTACCCGATTGAAATGCACATTGTCCATAGAAATCGGAAATATGAATCTGTTGCGGAAGCTTTAAACCATGCCGATGGATTAACTGTCTTGGGCATCTTCTTCCAAGTAAGTCTTGTTCTACACATAAAGATTACATGCATAAATTATAAGTCCTACCAGTAGTACGAGATATTAAAGTTAATATATTTGTTGTAGATTAAAGAAAAAGAAAATAAGAATCTCTCACCAATTGTTCGGAATCTCTGGCATGTCCACGATGTGGATAGCGTTACTCTATTGAACGAAACATTTACATTAGCTAGTTTAATACCACCAGTAGAAGAAATGGAAAGGTTTTATACATACAAAGGATCTTTAACAACGCCGCCCTGTTCTGAAGCAGTTACGTGGATTTTGTTTCCGGATCCTTTACCGATATCTGTTTACCAAGTAGGTATATTTCGTGTGATAACCTTAATGGCAATTATTATAAACTATAAAATTATGTGTGTATGTGTTGTATTTAAATTATTATGAATATCTAATCAATAATAATTCAACTTTGCAGATGAACAAATTTAGACATTTAGCATCAGATACTAACGATACGCCTCTCTTAAACAACTACAGACATTTGCAGAGTATTGGAAGCCGGAGAGTATTTGTTCGTAAACTGAAACCTAGAGATATTCCCCGAAATAATGATACGATATTTTACGACAAGTGGGACTGGTTGATGAAGAAGCATTGACAAATCGTAAAAACTGCGGCGGGTATTCTTAACTTTAGCGATACTGTTCCATTCAGCGTTTTTATTTATGTGATCTATCTTTTCATTTTATCCGAAAGTAAAATAAAATAATATTTTTACCTGAAAAATGTTGCTGGAGAAATGTAATCACATTAAGAAGCAAGTACCTATTCAGTGTTTGTTTACTACTTAATCTGTAAGTGGTACTTCAATTTTTTTAGCGAATACATGTGTTCGTCGATCTATCCTTCTGTGATAATTTAAAGACAAAGTGAAGATTAGCAAATTGACACTTTTTTGTTAGATTCTGGCAATTCAATTTAAAAAGATAAAACTTAGACCTTAAAAGAGAAGTCTAAATAATAGTTGAAAGTATAAAGCTATCGCGATATGAATACCGAGATCGTTCAAAAAATTTCGTAATAGGTACAAAAATATTTGAATTTCATTCAAACACGTTATCTAAGAAAATATCTTGTACAACAATTGCTGTTAACGTTGGATGTCATTTAATCAACTGTTTTTGAAGGAACTAGCTTTGGTTTATTGATCTAAACTCCAGTAAAATGTATTTGGTCATACATCTCCATCATTTTCAAAGATAATTTATTATTGATATTGTAATGCCAGAAACTACTTACTAATGCTTGGCATTGAAGAAGTTAACATTTTTAAGTACAAATATTAAGTTCACATTGCTGCAAAGTGCGTCTATGTTAGTCAGTAACTAAGCTAATATTAAATGCTGTATAATTTTGCCACCTGTTATTCGTATATTATAGTAATATTAATGTCTATAAACGTAAAACTACCCTGGCAAGATTTATATAGCGAGTAACTGAGATAGATTTTTTAGGAGATAGTGGTGCATATTTCGAGTGGACACTAATGATACTTTAGCCAATGCACGCTATAATTTACTTGTCAGTCTAAACTATCTAAACATTAATTTCGTCTAAAAGTAAGGCGACTCGCTGTAAAAAAATATTTAATTTATTCATGATTAGTCATGGTAAAGTTAAATATATTATTTCTAGCTAATTAGTAGAAAACAATAGTGTTTTATGTATTGCATGTATGTATAATTGAAATTTACATTTTAACAAACTGATGATATTCATCAGTGTGTGTATGTATTTTTAAGAAGATATTGTGGTACTGTTTAAATATAGGTATTGCTTTTTTTAATACTTATTGTCGTTGATTGTTGTAACAATTAATATATTTTTAATATAATTAATAAAAAACAATTTACACATTTTTTGTTTCATCATTGATAAGTACCATAGAGAAATTAACAGTAAAAAAACACAGGGTGACATTCTTCACGTTTGCAAATTGTCTTGAGATCGGGAGTTGAATATTATGTTTTTTATGTGCACGTTTTGTCTTTCATATCTCCTTACTTAAATTTGTCGGGACAATTTTCAACAATAGTCTGCTTTTGTACCAGTACTTTTCTTTTTTGGGGGTGGAAAACTTTTATAGGCACTAGGTACCGGTTCTGCCCTTTCCTAGTAGTGTGGGACTCCGAGACTCTCTAGAGCTCGTGTACCCACTAAAACCATCCCTTTTATGTCTACCACCAACCTGGAATTTCTCATCGAAAACATCAGGCGGGCGGACAGTTCTTTATATTCCAAAATATCTCTACGCTCTTTCCTCTGCTTCCTTTATATTCAAAATGTCCCTAATGAACTTGTTGATGCGGTCCCATACTACTCGTTCACTGACCATGAGAGCGATCATATTGTCCGGCGTTAATATTATACCCAGCTTTCCGTTGGTTTCGCATCTCTCTTTTTCCCATCTTGGGCACTCGAAAAGTGTGTGCCTTGCAGTGCCTATCTCGCGGCAATATCAGCACAGGTCGTCATTTGTTTTTCCTGTTCGCTTCGTATAGATTTTAAAACTACCGTGGTCAGTAAGTGCCTGAGTGAGGTAGTATCCAACGCGTCGATGTTTATAATTGACCCATTCCTGTATTCGCGGAAGCATTTCTCTGGTCCATTACGCGATTCCTACATCCGCACTCCAATTGTCCTGCCATACCTGTATTGCATGGTCTCTAGCTACCTGTTTGGTTTCCGTTTTGTTACAATGTAGACTTCTACGTTCCTCTACCAGGAGACGAATTAAAGGAATGCCAGCGATAACTTGCAACGCCTGAGACGATGCAGTCCTGTATGCGCTCGTAGCTCTAACGATGAACTTTCTTTGTGCTTTCGCTGACCTGCGTTCGTAGGAGGTTTTTTGAGCCAACTTATGCCAGACAGGAGCTCCATATAAAATGATCGATTGTCCCACGTGACAGTACAGTAATTTCTCCCTGTAGCTACGGCTTCTAATATTCCCTGTCACCCACATCAACTGCTCCGTTTTGTCGTCGGCTCTCAGGGCACCGTGACCTATAGTAATCCCCAAGTACTTTACGTTTTTCTTTGGCCGAAATTCCGTTTCCTCACATTTCAACACTACCTGTTTCGCTCCTCTCTCTCCCCCAAGAATTACGCTCTCAGTTTTTTGTGGGGCCAGTTCTAGCTTGTGGAGTCTCATACACCTTGCCACTTGTTCTACGGCTTCGCTCGCTTTGCACTGAAGTTCGCTCTTGCTTCTGGCCGCCACTAATAGTGCCAGGTCGTCTGCGTAAGCTATTGTGCTAACCCCCTCAGGCAGAGCCAGGCGCAATACTCCGTCGTAAAGAGAGTTCCAGAGTATGGATTCCAGGATGGATCCTTGTGGGACACCCGCGTATATCTTCATTTTTGTTCTCTTGTCCAAGATAACAGAGCGATCCCCGAGGTAACTATTTATTATATTAATCATGGGCTCCGAAACTTCCGTTTTGTGTAGTGCACAAAGTATCTAGTCCCACGCCGTGGTGTTAAAAGCATTTTTAACGGTGAAGGTGTTGATTCATAGTCTCCAGAAGGGCACAGGGTTTAAGCTCTTCTGCTTTCTTTAAGGCTTCGACGGGCACCCCCTCGACACCCGGCGCCAAACCGTTTCTAAGGGTATGTAGGGCTTTTCTATATTCTTCTTCTGAGAAGGGTTCAAAGTTCCCGTTGGAGCTTTTGACATTCCAGGTTTTTTCCTGTTTTGGAAAGAGAGTTCTGGCTATACTCAGCTTCTCTTTGATATCTAGCTGGTATGGAACGTATCCAGTTAGCTTCTTCGTTGCCAATTTGTAAGCCTTTTCCCACATATCGTTTTCGAGGTCGTTACATAAGTCTTTCCACTTCTCGTTTTTAGATTTATTGATTAGGGCTTTCAAGCCTTTCCTTTTGATCTTATACAGATCCCATTTCGTGTTGGCCTCTCGGGTTGTATCTCTGGCGTTTCTTGTGGCTTCTCTTCTTAACCTCAGACAGTATTTCCTCTTGATATTAATGTCTTCGTTCCATCAGAAGGGAATTCGAGTCGCGGTAGTCCTAGTTTTACTAGCTTTATGGGCCTCCTCTATAATATAATCAACGTTCAGAATGCCCTTCGGGCCTTCCAGTCTCTAGGCCACTATTTTCTTAAACGCTGCGCAGTCGCAGTAATAGACATGTCTCTATTTAGTTAAGACCTTTGTTTTGGCTTCTATCTCAAAACTAATGTACAGGTGTTCTGTGCCTTGTTCTTCCGTCAAATCCTTTCAGTCGCTGATTTTCGCGTATAGCTGGTTCGTGGAACAGGTAACGTCGATATAAGATTTGGAGTTTCCCCTTATAAAAGTTGGTTGCTTGCCGTCGTTTAATATCATGAGATCAAGCGCTGCCAGCCATTCACTCCAATATTCTCCTCTTTTGCCCTCGTGTGGGGAGCCCCAGAGTGGTGATTTGGCGTTCAAATCAAGAAATGTAACATTGGGGTATTATAATTTTAACGTGTCGCTTAGTCTGGTCAGCGTGATGGCCCACTTTCCTGGACACTACACAAGTTGGGGTGTCTTTGCAATCCCGGACTTTATGTTCTGGCTTCAGGCACTTAAGGCACAGCCCAGACCTGTCTTCATTCTGACATTCCTCTTTCTTATGTCCGAACATGTGACATCTAAAGCAGCGCAGAGGATTAACTCGTATGCGCACCCTGCAGTTAACTCAACTAATCTTTACTATCCCTCGCTGAATCACCTTTTTCGCTATGTCGTTTGTTAGTGAAACTGTCGCCGTCTGATTACCATTTCGGGTAGGTCTCATAGAGTTAATCCTGACTTGATTTTCCGCCACCCTTCATAATTTCTGTTTTCAGCTCCTCCTGCTCTATACTAGCATCTATGTCGGTGATATGGACCTTGGTTTCGTTCGCCTTAATTACTATGTCGGCATTATTGCTGCCCTGCTGTATATCCTGTTTCAGGGCTAGGGTCTTTGCTTTTCTGCCAACGACTTCCAGTAGAAGGTCGCCTTTGTTCGTTTTCTTAATAACCTTTATGTTAATATTTTCCTGTTCTATAGTAACTGCATTTTTCTTCTCAAAAGTTCGGCATAACTTTTCCAGAATGAGACTTTATTATAATCTTCTCCTTTTCTAACCTGTTATCGTTTTGTTTATTGCCTTCTTTACTTTTTGGGTTACGTTCAGCAGCAATGCGGATGTCCATCTCTGTTGATCTAAAGACAAATTCAAGGGTCTTTGTAATATAGTCCAGGTTTGTTGCAGCTGTGGTAACTACTTTTAGCTTCCTTCCGGGTTGTTTAGTTGTTTGTTCATGCAGCTGTGAAACTAGCTTGTGTATCACCTCCAGGTCAGTTACTCCCCTATTGTCCATTGTCATGGGTAGAGCATAGAAAGTATTGGTATATCGCGTCTGGTCTTTCGTTGTCCCTTTCTGTACTTCTAGGTGAAGCTTAACAAACTCCATGCTGCCTTCCTTTAGTTCGTCTTCGGTAATGTGCATTAGTTTAGGGAAACTATTTTTCAATTCTTCTATTTTATCCTCGCTGCTGAATTGATTCGGGTCCACGAATAGAAGCATATCTTCATCCTTTTCCGTGTTTTGATTCAGCGAAAATTTTCTAGTAGGAATTTTCGTTGTTCTTTCGTAAATTTCTTCTGGCCATTTTTGGTCCACAATTTCAGTCAGGTTACTGAATTTGTTATCTCGTACCAGGGCTTTTCTTAGTTCCTCTGTGCGTTCTCTGTCCTTTTTATTCTGTTCGGTACTAATGTCCTTAATGTCGACTTGAGTCCCAACAGATTTTACCTGAGCCTTTTCTGCCGTGCTAACCTCCGTTAGTTTGAGGTGTTCAAACTGATGCTTCAGATTCGAGTTTTCTGTTCTTAGGTCCTCGATACTCTCTTCATACATGATGCATTCGTTTAACCAGGCTGATTGTCCATCACTGTTGATTTGTTTCGAGTAGTAAACCAACTTATTACACACGTCCTTAAGTTCCTTTTTTGGTTTGTACATTTCAATGAGTATTTTTTCCATAACTTCAATGTTCTTTAACAAGTGGTCTATGGTCATTTGAAGTAGCTTAGCCCCCGTTTGTATTTATCTTCTCTTCTCTGGGGTTACCCCTTTGCGTTTTCTTTTGGATCTGAGTTTGAATCTCTGAGTCACTGTAAGAGCCCGTCATCTCCTGGTCCCCCACTGCGATTGCTCTGGCTTTGCTTGGTGGCGTTCTCGCCAGGCTTTGTTTCGGTTTGAAGACGTAGATTTTCTTTCCGTCGTCACTCTGCTTCGCTTTATTGCCTCGCTTTATTGCCGACATCCGTAAATTCTCGCATTCCTCCGAATGAAATCTCCTCGCTATCTTTCTCTCTATTTACGTTAAATTGATTATGCTCCATACTAGTCCCACGAGTAGGATCCAATAAAAGTCACACGGGAGTGACGGCCTTTTCCTCCCACGAAGGCTTCATTTTCATCCTGGGGGGTCGCCCGGTACCCCGGCCTAAGTGGTCGCTTGCGGTTGAAACTGCACCTCAACCATCCATCAGCGCGAGACTCACCTTGGATTGTGAGTGTTTTTTTTTAATAGTGATTTCAATGATTTGAATTATTTTTGTTCAAGACAACAGCACAGTTAACATAGATGCGGTTGTAAAGAATCGATTTGTGCAACATACCAAAATTAAAGTTTGAGATTGGCACGTGCGGTGTCCAGACCTAAAATCCATTGAGCCCATACTCGCATGGTAAAGTCTGGCAATTACAATACCAGAAATAGACAAAAAATACAGAACCATTGTTAACTAAAATGAGATAAAATTACACCGCATTTTTATATCATGAAAGGATTACAAAATATAATCAGTACAGGTAGTAATTACACTAAATATTTATAGTATATACATATATAGTAAGTCACAAGTCTTACCTACCGACAAATTTTTGTCAACATTCTTTTGTTAAAGCGGATTTGTGTTACTGTATTCTTTTGTTATTGTGAATTATTATTGTTTTGGCAACCGCTTTTATGTATGTATTTTACAAATTACGGTTTCAGTTATATGGACAGTTATTGTGTTTTTTTGCAGTCTATACCTAAAGTTATTTTGCAGATCACTCTTCTTTTATCTCATGGTTGACAACAACGCAACAGAACTTCATTGTGCGAAGCTTTTGTTTTTGATTTTATAAGATTACTGCATCATTATGAGTCCTTTTTGTTTTTATCTCGTACATTGCGCAATTATTCATTCCGCAGAAATGCATGTCACTCTCGTTGGAACGTCATGCCAAGCCGCTGCATCCAGTCGTAAAGGTGCGTTCGAAAATCCCGCAAAAGAACGCGGATACACAGAGCTATAAATATGACCCGTAGGGTCAGCGGTTGTTCTCTTGTAGCAACATTCAGGGATGTTTTAACAACCTCCTGTGAAGACCGTTGCATTTACCTTTATCCATTTATACAAATAGCAACACGTTGCGAAATTTCCGTAGGTAACGAATAGTTCTATTAGAATTATTGTGGTGGATTCTCAAAAGCATCATACAATAGATTGTAGATGTAAGTATTTACTCTGTAAATTGATTTATTTTCATTACATAACAGCCATTTTTATTTTGGTGTTATATTGCCCACTTTCCTTCTTCGTTATTAATGAAGTTCCCTGCTGTTTTACAATTTCTGACAAATAGAATATTTAGGAGTGTTACTTAATATTTTATGTAAGTTTAAACATATTCCTATTATGTTTTTTAGCATGTTTTTTTAAATATAAGTGAACTGCCAGCTATTTAACGTTCGTTGGTAATGTTTGATTTGATGTAGCGTTAAATTTGAAATGGTAAACTATGCAGTGTATTGATTGTTCTAGGAAATACACTTTATGATTTCTAAAGCTGTAGTCTTCTGTTATAGTCTATGTCTCTGTGCATAGTACAATACGTAGTTCATTACCAGGAACTAATTGCAAGAAAGTATTTGGTCCTGTGATCCATATAATTTTGTTTAGTGCTTTAGCGAGTTCGTGAGATTTATAGCAAATTTCATGTAAAGTACCTAATAGTTACGGTTTAGAATAGTTTTTGTAACTTAATAGTTAATTAAGATTCAGTTGAAGTAGTACTGGTTAATACGGCCATAGAATGCTAACAAAGTCAGTATAAATATTCACTGAATCTCTTGGTGCCGAAATAGAACACTAATTCACTATCACCTACAGGACACCAAACACTTTGATAATTGCCAACGCGTTTCCACAGCAATACTGTCATGATCAAGGCGATCATTATCTACGTTCTATATGTAACACCAACTCAAAACTATAATTGAGATATGTGAATCATACCTTCGTCATATTGCTTCGTCATTGTTGACCGGAAAATTTTACGCTGAAGCTATCTCATATCACCGGCTAATGCAAGTGCAATCACAAGTTAACTCGTGATCGACCAACAACGTTTGGTCATGCAAACACAAATTAACTCGTGACTGGTCAACAATGTGTTAATAAAAAAGTTATAGCACTGAAAAGGTTTTGGAGAATTTCTATTTTTTGCAAATATTTAATAAACCATGCATTTTCTTAAATGGACAAAAGCATATCTGGATGAGGCTTATAAAGATATAAATCTTTCTTCATTTAACCTAATGCGTATCTCTTATGGTTTCCGAGATCCCCATACAAATAATGAAAAAATAATCCTGTATATACCAATTTACCCGTACCTCTACTCATCATTGACAGTTCGTTCATTAGGGCGACTATAGTTGCTTTTGTCAGTGATTTAGTTGCTTTACAAAGTGAGTTATGGTGTATACAAATCTCGAGAAACTTGATATGATCGAATGTTACATTATTTGTAACAAAAATAGTAAACAAACCACCGACCGCTATCTTTCATTGTATTCTGATCGTCCTCCATCGTTAAACACCATCAAGAACTAATTTGAAAGAGTTTGGAAGTTTTGTTAAAGCTAGAAATACGGAAAATATTGATGAAAACACACAGATATACATATGTTTTAGCTGCTGTTATTCAGAATCCATCAACATCAAGGCGGCAAATTTCACAAGACGCTGCTACCTCACAAAGCACAGTGGTGAGAATTTTATCAAAAGTTCCATTGCTATAAAAAATGAGTTGGTCAAACTCTACACCCTGGAGACGATGAAAGACGATGAAATTTTTCTGCTTGGTTCGTAAATATGTGCCATGAAAATAACTTTCCGATGCAGATTTTATGGACCGACGAAACACGGTTTACAAACTGCGGCATGTTCGCCGTAATAAACATCTGTGGGCGCAAATAAATTCTCACCGTTTAGAAGAAAGTCGACCCCAGATTAGGTTTGGCTTCAATTTATGGTGTGGTGTTATTGGTTCGCAACGTGTTGGGCCATTTATTTTTAATGAAACTTTAACCGGAAATCGATATTTGCAATTTCTCAGGGAAGATTACGTCAATATGCTAGTTGAATTAAATTTATAGACCCGTAGAAACTTACGGTGATTTCAACACGATGCTACACCGCCTCAACCAGAAATGGTACTGTTTTATGGTCTGCACGTTCCCCAGATCTTTCACCATTAGATAATAATAATAATTATAACAACAGTAATAATATACATATAAGATTTCTTCGTCTTTGGAGAAATAAAAGATCTCGTATATGTGCGATCATATGCAACCAAAGAGGAGCTATTGGAAACTGTTATTATTGTATTTTACATGTTAGTTGGGCGCAAAATTAGGAAAGTTATTAACTCTTTGTTGAGGTGCCGTATGTGCGTCGATAATAATGGCAGAGATTTGGAACACTTAATGTAAATTTAGTGTATTACGTGTTGTTAATAACTACTTCGTTTAGCGTTTTTATTGTATCTTGTATATTACAAGTTTCTCTTTTTTTCCATGGCAAGACATGATTTTTGTTAAGCATAATAATAGTGTATTGTGCTGTTATTTATGAAAATAAGTGCTACAACGCTTACATCATTACAAGCAGAAGAAACCGCACTATTAGAATATGTCATAGCTAACCATGGTTTCTATTAAAAAAATAGACTTTGCTTGCTAACTCAAAAAAGCTAAGCAAAATTAAAAATTTAAGATGTCGTTGTTTGAAATTGAATTTCTTTAAAACAATATTCAGAGTGTTTTTCTGTCTTTATGAATAAAAGTGTTATAGCACTGAAAAAATTTTGGAGAATTTCTATTTTTTGCAAATATCTAGTAAACCATGCATTTTCTTATATGGACAAAAGTATATATCTGGATGGGGCTTATAAAGATGCAAATCTACCTCCATTTAATCAAATGCGTATATCGTATGGTTTTCGAGATATAATAATACATATAATGGAAAAAAAATCACCCTGGGTATACCAATTTACTCGTACCGTACATCACATCGTTTTCTGTAATAGTGTTTATGGAAAATTATGAACATGAACTGGGCAAAAATAATAGTATAGTTGCGTTCGGTTGATATATGTTGAGAAAAGACTTGAGCAACCTTTTGGATTATAACTGATAGCTATATAAGTTCCTGTTCGCACGTTTGACCTAGAATTCACGATGTAGATCGCTTGCTGTTAACGTATGTTCGAAACGTCTTAGGATTGATGATATTGAATTCAATGTGTATCAAGTGAATACTACAAGCGTCCTGAATTTCAAGTTTAAGGATTTGTCGTAATGTTCAAATTGTTCACAGCTGGTTCGAGAGTCACATCAGTTCTTAAAAAGGGTCCAATCAGTTTCGCCAAGTTCACAGCATATAGTAGCCGTGTCGGCTTTATGAAAATAAATAGTCAATGCTACAATACTAATACAAACAACTAGTCCAGCTCCACGATATGATTGGATTATAACTACAATTGGTTGTAAAATATTTAAAGGCAACATCTAACGTAAAATTAGCACAGATAGATGAATGTAAAGGAAAGTAATTGTTACACAGTTACAGACTGCTAGTGAATGACTCCTCCGAATTAAAAAACGGACTATAGACATAGAAAACAAAACAGTATAGCATTATCGTTGACAGACAGGCAGATTTATTACAAACAGAATTTGTAATAAATTTTGCTTGAGTGATGTTAAATTTTAATTCATACGATATTATTTGTTTGTAAAAGCTACGGTTCTTTCAAAATCATAAAAATATGAGGTACCAACATTTGAAACAATTTAGCGCATGTAGGTTTGTAACTAACAATAAGTATGGTATAAAAAGTGAAAATTATCTCGTTATATTTTTAAAAACAAAAGCTCAACAGTTATTTATATTTGCATAGGAATGGCTAAGCATATAGCGAAAAATTTAGTATTTATTTATCGTTTCTTTTTCTATTTGTGTGTCAATTTTACAATTTCTTATTTACTCATATATTGTAGTCTAGAATTATTTACATGTCAGACTATCAGCTGCTTTTACTTGCACGGTCATTGTGAAGTACAAATTATTGTTTATAATGCTGAAAACGACTGTACAGATAAGACCTGTGCAGCGCAATCATAAAAAGAAGACGCAATTTCTATACAATACATATTAATTAAAGATTAAGGAGTGAATTGCGAGCGATGCAGTAGTGACAATTCAACCGTACACTGACTAACGTTTATAGTTTTTATTGCTGTTGGCTAGTCTTGTACGCAAATGCTCATTAATTTTAGAATAGACGGACAATAAGACTTAATCTTTGCCGTATTTATAGCACTTCCTGGATATTTTACTTTTATGTGTGCATGTGTAATTCGTATCAATGCAATCACGGAGCACGGATATGTTTACAGTTTAATGTATTTATTGAGAATTTATTATAGCTTCTGGAGACTTCTACTGTAAATGACAATTAAAATATGCTGTGGTAATAAATCTTGATTCACGTCTAGATAAACAATCTCCCACAATGACTTTCAGTGAGTTTACAAAAAATTCTTAACGATAGCAAAAAATATATCTAGTTTGTAAAAAAATATCGTACCCTTTTAGAAATTAGCAGCCCATGGCGAATTATCTTAAATAAAGGATATAGAAAGTTTACTAGATACATATGTGAACAAGACTCATTAGCACAAATCTGTAAAATGATATTTCAATACTTAGACAAAAAGAAAAGAGTATCCTCAATTTTGATTCAGTTTTGGATAATCCGTGCAGTATTGTTAACGATTTTGCAAATCGTCTCTCATCAATTTAAGGAGTTAGCACAGCATTTTCGCTAAATTTTTGTCATCATGATTATGTGCCCTGTTTCTTATGTTACGAAAGACGAGTTGGTGCCATTCATTTTTAAATTTCGAAATTGTAATACATCGGGTAACGATTTAATTCCATCTTTCATAGTCCATAATGCAAGATATGCCTTAAGAAGACTTCGTATGCTGATAATTCATCTCTCTATTAAAACAAATACATGCCCTCATTATGGCGACTTCGCGGAGTAGTTTATGTATTCAAAAAAGGTGCCGAAAATTGTTTTGCAAATTATCGGCTCATATCTCTACTTTCAAATTTAAAATTACCAAAATGTAATACATATATGCATGCATGTATCTATGTATAACACAGCTATCTATATCACCGTATCCACATGGTGATCGCGGTATATATGTACATACATACATACGTTTATAAACACTGTCTACATTTCGATTCAGTCCTGCCCTGCTGCAACTACTTCGATCTTATTTGAATAATAAGCGTTTTTATTCCCATGTTTGGTGTACTCCACGGTTCCAACCTTGAGCTTCTATTGTTTGTATTGTATGTCAATAATCTTCTATCCTCGTCATCCTGCTCTGTTGTGGCTTATTTAGATGATTGAAAATCTACACCAGTATCTATTAATTGCATGACGTACTAGACTTACATCCAATCAAAATATTGTCACGAAGCGTTCCCTTTGGGGGCAAAATGGTACTCAGCGTGACTGAAGGGGTACCTGTAATTTAAGGACGGTGGCGTCACTCACTTAAATCTGCTTGCTTACTTCCTAACTTATTTTTTTTTCTAAATTTAACTTAAACTTAAATATGTATATGTAGCTTTATCTAGTATAGATAAAAAATGGGATTTAATAAAAAATCATACAAATTTAACGAAAAATGAATTCATGTTGGCTGAAAACCTTTGCTTAAATTCTATCTATTTTCAATACAAAGACACAATATACAAACAAATTTTTGGACCTGCAATGGGTTCTCCATTATCTGCAGTGATAGCAAATTTAGTAATGGAGGATCTTGAGCAAGATTCGTTAAGTAAACTAAATTGTCATGTTGAATTTTACAAGCGGTATATAGATGATTGCATATGTTGCATACCGTTAGGTAAAATTGATCATGTTATACACACATTTAATTCCTATCATGATAGATTAAGATTTACGTTTGAAAAAGAAAATCAAAATTCTATAAATTTTTTAAATATTAAAATAGTACATAATAACACGAACATAAAAACAAATTGGTAGGTACATAAAAAAGACTAGTAGCAACAGACACCTAAACTACTATTCAAACACTTCGATAAATTTAAAAAAAGCGTAAAAGAATTTAAGTAAAGTTAGATCAATTCTGGACAAAAGTAGTTATCCAAAAGAATTTTACGAGAAACTAATAAAAAAACGAATACCTACATAAAATATACAATACAGGCACTAAACAAAATAGTAAAATATATCACAGAATTCCATACATTAAGTGACAAAATTAAATACGAATTTAAAAAATCAGATATAAACATCACGTTTACACCAAACAATAACAGACAGTTATTTACAAATTTAAAAACTAAGATTAAAAAAGATAATCAAAGTAATGTCGTAAATTATAATGCAAAGACCGTAATAAATGTTACGTAGGGCAAACTAGACAGTATTAAAAAAACGACTGTATAATCATCAATACACTGTAACGCATAACACAATCGCGGAAACTGCTTTGTCTAAGCATTCTAAAGAATTACGACGCAACTTTGATTTTGAAAATGTTAGGATTTTAAAAAAGAAAATAGTTATAAAAAAAGATTAATATATGAAATGATATACATTAAAAAAGAAAATAACGCGGTCAATTTTAGAGCAGATATAGAAAATTTAAGTATTATTTATAATCACCTAATCACGCCTGAATTTCATAAAATTAAGCTCCTGACTAGGTTTTTTTGCCATGTTTTTGCCTAGTCCTTGAACAGAATTGTTAGAGCTTGACAAAAAAATACATTGATATAAGGAGCATTATTATTATAAAATTTAAATTTACATTTCAAAATATCTTAAATTGTCCACTATATTGTAAACATAATCCTATATATCACTGAATTTCTTTGTCTGTAGATAATTTTGTTGATAGGCATGGCTAGTTATTGATTTATAATTTGACACGAAATAAATGTCAATTTTATTCCACTGACGAAGTTGCAACGAAAACCAGATTATATTGTAAAGGTTTTGAGATAAATTTGACCTTTGTTCGAATTGGAGTGTTGTAATTGACCTAAAAAGTGGAAAAACTATCAGGAAAATAAGATAATATAAATAAATGTGACATACATAATAGAAAAGTGCAATACAGGCCTTGGAGATTTTTTGGCAGCCGTTGCTCTTTTTCCTATCATATTCTGAACTGGACTTTATCCAAGGTCCGTATATTGGAAGGTTACCTCGTAACTTTTTAACCAATCAAAAAAAGGGCTCGAACGCGTCATCATGTATGCTCTTTTTAAAAAATAAAGTAGTGCATATACTTATGTCAAAATAGATATGTCAACACAAATTGCCTTTAAATACTCTAATACCTACTATATGTAAATGGTAAATGTGCTAGGAACTATTTCCAATATTGCTGGTTGCAAAAGTAATACATTAAAAGCGAAAAGAGAAGGAGAACAAAAAGCATTTCATAAATTTCCTAATAATATGCATACATACATTAGAAATCCATCGATTGCAAAATGTCAAAGGATAAAGGAAGTTTCAACTGAATATAAAAGGAGCAGTAAACATTTTCAAACCGAAGATTGCAAAAGAAGCAATTTTTTAAATAGATTACCACGAAATTTGAAAAACAAAATGGTAGGTCTTTTTATTTCTACAAATATTATCTTCTTATTGACATTTGTCAAAGCATATGTTGTTACTAGTATGTATTTCGCAATGATTTTAATTGTATTTACAAAAATGAATTTTGTGAGAATATATTACTGAAACTACTTCATCTTATTATTAGCAACTCCAACATTAAATGTACTAGCTTCAAAACCACAAACCGTTTATTACATATAAAATAGTATAAATAGTGCATTTATACTTTTTAAAAAGAGCATACATGATGACGCGTTCGCGCCCTTTCTTTGGATTGGTTAGAAAACTTACGAGGTAACCTTATAATATACGGACCTTGGACTTTACCTGCTTTTTGTAGCCTAGATTTTGTTCTGCTTTTCAGGATATATTGATTATGTTAGTATTTCTTTCTCTTAGTCTGGTTCTGAGTAAACTGGACTACGCGTCTCAAGTATGGTCGTTGCACTACATTTGTTTATTTACTTAATTGTCAAAGCTATCAAAGACTACTGACGACATCGTCTGATTAATGAGGATTATTTCTAATATACGCAAGCTATATAAATAATTGCGTTATTAAATTCGATTCTGGATTTGTACAGGTTATACTTAATTATGAAAGTTTTCAAAACTGTAATATTTAAGCGATGATGCGTTGACAATGACGTGTCAAATACTGCACTATTTTTAACATTTCTTTTCTTTATTACAGTAATTGAGATCGGTAAATCAAGTAGTCTGCTGCTTGTGTGGTCTCATGCCTAAAAACTGGATAGATTTAATAAGCAGGGAATTTAATAAACCGTAGAAAATTAACAACCACAATACCGATGGTCAGCGATCTTGTTTAAGAACTACAAGGAAAAACTTAATAAAGAACTTAATAAAAAAGAAGAAACTTATCAAGATTCTGTGATTAATATTCTATCGTATTATGTTTTTGTATTCTTTTACGTTATATTTTTGATTTATATTTTTAAATGATTTTTAATATAATCTTTCAATTTCTTGATGTATACATATAGTGTAATCGAATAGTATACTTACATATATCGGTAATATGAAGTGCAGAATTGTGGGGCTTTCGTTGGTTTTCAATATGTAGATGAACTACATATATGTATGTATTTGCATTTTAAAGATTTAATACTATTTTTGGCTGTTCTTAGTGTTGTTCAATAGTAAAATCTGATGAAGCATGGTTGATATGTAAACGTATGAATATTAAGACTGCAAGAAATGCGCAAATTTTGATTTGATATAAAGTGTATAATATTGCTGAATGTTATTTTACTCTACTAAAGCACATTAATTCTGGTTTCAGACAATTTTACCAAACAACATATGAAGTTTTATCAATTGTTGTAGTACTAGAGTAGGTCAAATTTGGCAAATAACGTACAATAAAGAAAAATTATAACATTTAGATACACACGCTAATTGTAAGTAGTATATACAAAATATATGATCCGACAAATTTGTATTGCGGCGTGGTGATCTATCATATCCCCTTATACCAGCTATGAGTTGCTATAATTTGCCGGTAACTATAACTCCTCATTCATACTAAGGGCTATAATAAACTG
This sequence comes from Popillia japonica, assembly GCA_004785975.1. Lineage (NCBI taxonomy): Eukaryota > Metazoa > Arthropoda > Insecta > Coleoptera > Scarabaeidae > Popillia > Popillia japonica. The sequence goes on along the minus strand of SMLS01070765.1, from coordinate 2,716 downwards.
TGGTAGCTGTGATGGTGTCGAGGAAGATACATATTTCTTCGTAGTGCGATAGCCGCGCAGTTGGATGTAAGGTGTTCCGGATTTCCATCCTTTTCCCCGTGCAACCTGTAGTCGCTATTGTGTTTTAAACCTATCCTTGTCATTTGCTTTCCGTCAGTGGCCTGTAAGAAAGCCAAGGACATGTACATAGTTTGTTTCTACTTAATTCGAGCATAGCCTTTCCTCTTTGCCGATGAAGTTTGCAAGAAATACCTTGGAGTGTCCCAACGCAGGAAAATTCTTTCAGAGGGATGCTCTGAGCTTTTCCTTCCTGTATTCAAGTTCCTCTTTATAGCTGTTCATTACTATTACGCAGAACAGTTTCGGTCCTACTAACGAGATTGTGACGGGCTTTGTTGCTGGTAGATTAGCTTTGACGTTGCCAATAATTCCAGTGTGTCCTGGTAGTCAGCATAATGTAATTTTGTTTTCTTTGCCTAAATTGTATAGTTTTATACATTCCCAGACTAATAGATTTGACAATGTTCAAACTCAGCTCTATTATGGCTGTTTGTCTATCGGAGAAAATTATAATGCTTTGGTTCCAATAGTTGTTGTCCAGATTCAGTTGAGCACAGCTTCCAATAGCATTGATTTCAGCATGAAAGCCGCTGGGATAAATTCTCATTGGCTCTGAGGATTTGGTTCTTGACCTAATTACCCCCGCAATTAGCCCCTTATCAATTTGGAAACTATCCCTGGGCCATTTAATGGTACTTGTCTTTGAGGAGTAGGTGAATAGTTCTCCTCGTATTCTCCATGGTTGCTTAGCTTAGTACGTTAAAACTAACGTCGAAAGCCGCGGTTGGGCATATTCTCATGGCTCACACCTGCTAACTGTTGCAGCTTATCTAGCATATCCCAGATTGTTACTTGTGTGACCTTTGAGAACAAAGTTATCGTCCTGTATGTTAACATAGATCTCACTATGCTGCTGTACAACCATCACAGTATATGTGGATTGCAGTTCCAAGTTTTTCCTGCTAGGTTTCGATATATTATTAAGGATGTTGCCTTACTCATGGTCAGCTTCATTCATTTCTGTCTAGGGTTATTCCTAGGTATTGGATTTCTGTTTTGCTTTGGTCACTGTTGCATCCAGGCGGATGTCTCTCATACTCGAAATTTTCCTCTTTGTAGTGAAAAGTAGAATCGTGGTTTTTACTGAGTTGAGAAGTTCACATCGTGTTGACCTATATGCAAAATGATGGAGAAACATTGCAAATTTGACAAAGAGCATATTGTATTTTTACCTAAAATTTGCTGGCATATTTTAGACTAGGGCTTATGTATCGTCAATAATTGTATCGTCAATAATTGACAAGTTGGTTTCATCTCTAAATGGTCTTGTTGATGACACTGACGGTATAATTGAAATACACATTTATCTCTTTATTAGTTGAATTGTAATAGACGAATAATTTTGTACTAAAAGTATGTAATATCAACTGTCTTCCTTTTTTGATTGTGAAATAGCAACAGTATTTCGTAACATTTCTCTTCGAGTATCGTAATAATTATTTTTGACCACCTCATATCTGCTGATACATTTGAATTTAAATGAATTCCATTGTCTACTACTGTATTTTTAAAACCGTATAGATTTCAACGTAGAATGTATTTTATACCCACTACAATGTTGTTAGTATAATACAGCATATGTAACGAGGTAATATTGACTTAATTATATTTAATCTCCACAATATACATGCTGTAGGATGTATGTTATACATAATTGAGTATGGTATATATAATGCTTAAGACAGACACTGGATTATCATCAAATATTATATAAGTATACCAATTCTAAAGGAATTTATTTCCTTCATATTTTACAAATATTATTACTATGTCTGCAGACATGTAAAAATGAAAACGAAGATTTATGAGTAAAGTATAATTTCTTATTAACTTTGTGTGTTCCCTATCTCACAATACGTAATATTTTTATGGCTCTTCAGAAATGTTGGCGATTCACCGTGAAATTTGTCACTTCTATTTTCCATTCCGAGTGCTGACACTTTTATTGCCTCATAATTTACAGATTTATTGTGTTTGAAAGTGTATTATTAGTGGATGGACGTGTGCTCCAAAGAAACTCTTTTTGTGCGATTTATGAATACAATTATTTTGCAATGTATCGGTGAAGGTGAAAATGTGGTCTTACTTGACAATTTTAATGCTAGTAACGTTCTCAACTAACTTTATTTATTCCACCTTTTCAGCGATGAATTTGTTTCGTCTCCACTAAAGTCGTGGTAACAGATTGATACGAACAACGTTTTTATCAAAACGTCAAAGCAAATACAGGGATGAGAGTTCAATCGTCTGTGAAGCCCTTGTTAGGTTATAATTACGGTGGACTCCTGGTGAGCACGAAGCGTTAGTGCGTTACATCTGGCCCGTTCGTATGAACGTGTAATTAAATACATCACCTATACGCGTGAAGCACACGACACAAGATCTATTGCCGGGGTAGACGTAGATAATTTTGAAATTAATTAAGAATGTACGGGCCGATTTATCCTATCCCTATATTGTCTTTATTACCTACGTATCTGTGATAAATCGTAGTACTAGTAATTTTCTGGGATAGAGACTTAACTTTTTCGTGACATAATTATTAACTACAGATAGCAATAGCTTAAGTATGTACATACAGGGTGGCGCATTAGTG
>SMLS01070764.1:0-11180 GCA_004785975.1 Popillia japonica | reverse complement strand
TTACATTTTAGTTTACTGTGAACGGAAAAGCTGTTTTGCCTTCACGGCTTACTAGTAGTACACTAGCTTAAGTTAATGTATAAAATTCGTATTATTTAATTAATAAATGGTAAATGTGAAGTCCATGAATTGTATTACGCTGGGAATGTATTTATTCATAATAAAAAACAATAAAAGCAATGAATTTGAATGATTTCATTAAAGTAGGCTCATTGTTTTGAAAATTCGCATATATCCATTGCTTTTCATTCTGAACAACTTTCATTAGTAATATTTTGAGGTACTATGAGCAGGAAAGACACTTTACCTACAATGAAACTAGTTTTACCTGATATCGAGGGCTTTCACGGCCCGAGTCTCTATAATGAGGGTTTCCAGGTGTTGACCGTGTCATGGTTAGTAAAATATACAGTACGGAATAAAAATAAAATGCACAAGATATACAATAAACTCGACGTTTCGCCACAAATATAAGCGGCTTCTTCAGGAGCAAAGAGGTTAACTGGGTGGGTACCAGAAGGCCACGGTAACTCGACATGTAAACCACGCTAGCGGCGAAAACCTTCTTGTAGGTGAGGGGCGTCAGAAGGTCACGGTAACTCGACGTGTCAACTACGCTAGTGGCGAAAACCTTCTGACCTTCAATTTTCCAACCCGATAATATCAACCAAGAGTTGAAACACGTCAAAACCGCTCTTCTTCAGAATGAATAATAGCTCCAGCAACATACAAAAAGTCATAAACAGGCACTGTCATCCACGAATTACTAAAAAGACACCAGAAACTAACAGTCATCAAATTACCACCGTTCTTCCCTACATTTACGGCGTTACTGATCACATCGGCAGAATTCTTCGTAAGAAAAACATCAAAACCACTTTCAAACCCCTTAACAAAATCTCGCAAATTCTTCCCTCCGCCAAGGACGCCCGTCATGCTCTCTCCTGTAAAGGCATCTACAAAATTCCCTGCGATTGTGGTTTAGTATACATTGGCGAAACCGGACGCTCAATTCAAACCAGGATCAAAGAGCATCAACGATACGTTAAGACGCGGTCTTCCGCGCATTCAGCCTTAGCTGAACATTTCCTCAACACGGGTCACAAAATCTGTTTTGATCAGCGGAAGCGATCGAGATTAGAAAACATCCTCAGAATCTCAATCGCGGTGATGGTTACCAACTCTCTAGCATTTGGAAACCGGTCCTTTCCGCTTCAACGGCCAGTGTTCACTGATCCGCATCGCTGCACAGTCGTATATATACCCCTGCAAATCGGTTTTTCCTTGTCAGAAGGTTTTTGCCTTTAGCGTGGTTGACACGTCGGGTTACCGTGACCTTCTGACGTCCCTCACCTACCAGAAGGTTTTCGCCTCTAGCGTGGTTTACACGTCGAGTTACCGTGACCTTCTGGTACCCACCCAGTTAACCTCTTCAGTCAGAAAGTTTTCGCCTCTAGCGTGGTTGACACGTCGAGTAACCGTGACCTTCTGGTACTCACCCAGTTAACCTCTTTGCTCCTGAAGAAGCCGCTTACATTAGTGGCGAAACGTCGAGTTTATTGTATATCTTGTGCATTTTATTTTTATTTTGTACTGTATATTTTACTAACCATGACACGGTCAACACCCGGAAACCCTCATTATATATAGTTTTACCTTCACTGTCAACGTCAACTTGTTTTTCAAACCATGAAAATATGTTAGAAATTAGTCTTTAACCAAGGAGGGCTAAGCGACAATAAATGATAATTTAAATCAAAAGTTATTTCTCATTTGCAAGAGTCGTTTCACCTATCCGAGGACACACTGTATAAGTAAAAATGTCGGCGAACTAGGGTAGCGCTAATTCTCCGGAGCTTCTATTTGCTGTGTTTTGCGACACAAATTCATATTCGCAGTATTCAAAAAGGACGAGATTTTTGAGCAAACCACTCTATTGGAGAAATTGGCTACCTCATAATAAAATTTGGTTATGCAAAGGATTAGGTATTAAGGTTGTTTATAGTTCACTGAGCAGCCAATTTCTTAAACAGAAAATGAAAGTAATAGTAAAATTGAAAACTCACATATACTGCGTTACGTTTTATCCTTCACATATAATATCAAGCCCCGAACATTGCTCAACTTCAATTATATTTGCAACAAGTGTTTCCCAGAATATTTCATTGTATCCGATTTGCACAATATGGAAATTTTATTTACTGTTACCTTTGATGAAATTTTATTTCGTGAAGTCCAACTTATTCTTACATTAGCTTGGAAGATAAACTGAAAAATTTTAAACAAGTAGAAAGTGAAAAATCTAATAACTTTAAGTTTTGAGGTGCAAAGGTGTCGACTTTAAATAGGTCTCCGACTGCGACGGTCCTCGATAAAACTGGCCTCGAACTTAAGAGGTGGAAGTTTGCCGCTAAATGGGAATTGTGACCCCGTTGCGATTTTTCAACATCATTTCTCGACAGCGTCGGATAAAAGGCAAACCATGTTACGAAAACATTCGAATCTAGAAGATCGCATCAACTATATTTACCTTAAAGTAGGAACAGTTCGATACACGAGTGCATACCGTCTGCAGTGCTGCAACTACTAGGAGCATACAAGCACTATTTTTACTTTTAATATGTTAAAATAGAATGAAGCTTTTACCAAAATTTACTTTAACGAAGTTTTTATGAAATTAACTGATTATCATTATACGGTACAATTATACAGTAATCACGTTTTGAGTACGGGATTACTTAATAATGTAACTCATTTGCAAATACCACTACAGCAAATATCTTCAAGAACTTTAACAATTTGGAATTACAACGATTTATAATAAATGACATTTTTATTGGTAAGATCTAAACCAATAAAAATGTCATTCGAAAATACTGCCACAGAAAATTATTGAACTCACGTCATAGTTTTGAGATTTGGAGTAATCAACCCTATCGGTAGCTGTACAACCAAAGACAAGGATCAGAGGGAAATAGACAAAGTACATATCATAAGCAAAGTAATGCATTATAAATCAAATTATTCATGGATATTGCAAGTTTTTAACGCATTTACATTTTTCGTTATTACATTTTGTTGTAGGTACAAGTACATCTTTTATATTCTTGATCTGTACCAACAGAATCTAAACGCACTAATGTTCGTATATTGGTTTCATCACAAGGTACATGTTCTACCTTAAGCCTTTTGCATTTCGTAATTGTCAAAGAACTTCTTTCTAACCAATTTTCTACAATTTCATGTTTAGTTCCAACTCTCCATCATTTTCAGTCATAACTACCTCAATAATATTGGCTGGATCCTCTCTTCCTCTGCCAAATTCGCTTACAACTGGAAAAAGTAGACAAGTTTTGTTGACCTATCAATGCTCTATTTTTATCTAATAGTACGTTATCCCTAATAGCCAATGGACATAATTTCTTCTTTGATCGAGCGATCTTTCTTGTAGCCTGCTTTAAAATATTTTCACTTGCTGCTTGTCTGAATTTTACTGCTGGATGTTCGTTATCATTTTGCTCTTCCTCGGTTACTCTTTCTTCCTGCGCAGCTTCTTCTATCCCGTTAACCTTGGTTGCTTAACTTTCAAATGTTTGCGAATTATCCCTGTCATTAATTGGCAATCTTTCATTAAACGACTCTTCCGCGGTGATAGTGAATATTTCCGTATTTTCTTCCTAAGAGTGTTCAATAAACTTATTCACTAGTCACTGTCTTTTCAGCGATTTTCATCAAATTATTGTTTTCCAAATTTGTGTCTTCACTTATTTCATTTAATTCTTAATACTTTCGGTATGTGGGATGTTAAACCCAACTTGGGTACCTTTCCAAACATTACTTTACAAGGTTGCATTTTTATTGCTTCGTGATACGTGCTGTTGATTCCCCATTGTACAAATCGTAAGCCACAGGACCAAGGTGAAGTATTGTTGCCTCGCATCCAAGCAATTAAAGAATGTTTGACGGCAGAGTTGGCCCTCTCAACACTCACTTGACTCTGACGATGTCTTGATCTCCCATCGACGAGCACTAAATTAAGCAAGAAAAAATGTAATTCTCTTATGATATTAGCAGTAAATCCTCTACAATTATCAGATTGCAGAATATGGGGGGAAGAAGGAGGCACCAAAGTCCAAAAAAAAAATTCAAGCAGTTCTCGAGCAACTTCAACTGCTTTCTTTGATGTTACTGGTCTTAAAAAACTATATTTAGTGAGATGCTTCTTGTAGTGAAGAATAAACTTGAATGGTCTATCTGGTAAGCTTTAGGAATCCACAAGGTCAACTTGTCCTCGCTCATTAAGATCTTTACAAGTTATTGGCTTTACAACAATTTCAGCGCTGCTCCTCTTCTTGAACTTCTATGTGCAGCGCTCACACTGTTCAATGAATTGTTTAATGAGAAACATCAGGATAGTTGCATAATACTCTGCCACTTTTTTGTACGTTTTTTCCTCCTTGTGACCACATGCTGTATGTAAATCTCAAATAATACTAAATGCATTTTTTCAGTTGCCATAATTTTATCAAACTTTATTCTCCCTAGTTTTGTAATACCATCCAAAGTTACCAACTTGAAACAGCTTCTTATATGGTCATACTGCCGGTTCTTAATAATGCCATTGTTCTTACTCTGACTTATCGCTTTCAAAATACACGGCTCCAAAAAACTAACGCACTGTGTAGTAAATGATAATGAATTCGTTGCAGGTCGACTGGTGACAAGTTCTCTTTAAAGACGAATCCCGATTTTGTCTTTATAACTGTCATAGATGTGTTCGTGTGTACAAACGACCAAATGAACGATATGCTCAGTGCAATATCTTGAATACCACATTATTTGGCGGAGGTTCCGTAATGGTCTAGGGAGCCATATCTTTGGCAGTGTGTACGGATTTATTAGTGTTAAATAATGGGAATCTCAGTGCTGATCGGTACATATTGGACATCCTTCAAGACTATGTTGTGCCATTCGCGCCTTGTAATGGACCAATTTTTTTATTAATACAAGATAATATCATTGATAACTTGATGGTTCATTCAATGTAATATTTTTCGTCCTTATTTTGGACCCTTATTTCCATCTACCCACGCGCAATATAACGGTCCAGACACCTTATTGGTTTTACAGAAAAGCCAGCTGTTGTTTGTCACGCCCATCAAAATATTTCTTTCTTTCGATTTATGACTCTCATATGTATGCGTTTGATCTACCGCAGCATAAAAAGAACCTTTATAAATACGAATATGCCGTGTGCTGAATTAACTCCGATTCAAAGTTTGTGAAAGGACGTACTTGTTGAATTTATTCGTAAAATTCCTTTTTTATCTAATAATAATAACTATTCTGGCTAAAGTATAATTAATTTGTTAAATAGTATCTATTTAACGTTTCTCAGTTTACTAGCTACAGGGAGCAGCAAAAGTATTCATACAGCTATGCAAATAAGGAATAAAACTTATAAAACTATGTTTACTGCTAATAGAAATATTTAAAAACAGATGTCACGTACATCTCGTCTAGTCTCTCGTCTACGTCAAGTACATCTATTTCAAATGTTCACCTGCCATACAAAGAAATAAAATGTACATAGTGTAATTGTTATGTTATTTATTGGATAAACATGCACTATAAACGCAACGCAAAAGTATTTATACAGCTATTTAAATACAAAATACAAAGTGATGGCAAAATTTAAATATTTTGTAACACCACCTTTGGCATCGCTAACGGTCCTCAATCGTCTTGGCACGGACTCAACTAATTTGGCGGTATTATAGGTAGGTACAGCGAATCTACTTTGCACCACTCTTCTGTGACCCTGTTCTCGACGTCTCTTTTGCTTCTAATGTGATGTTGCCTGATATTTTGTACTAGATGATGCCATAGATTTTCTATAGGGTTCATGTCGAGAGACTGGGGAGGTGTTTCAAGAAACTTTGGGGTATTATATAACAACCATTCTTGTACAACTCGTGCAGAGTGTTTGAGGTCGTTATCTTGGTACAAGGAAAAGTCATCAGCAATTCGCAATTTCTGTGCATTTTGTTTAAGATTTGTTTTTAATATTTTCAAGTAAACAAAACTATCCACTATATCTACTTGGAAGAATAACCAAATTTCGTACCCAATTTGTACCCAATATTTAGGTACTTCAGTTCGTAAAAATAACCGTCTTCTAAAAGTCTGGAGAGGCATTAACGTATGTTGTTTGGCAAACACGAGACACTTTAGTCTCTTCACATTGTTAAGCAGTGAATTCTGCCTAGCCACTCTTGCGTTGAAACCTTTGCCAAGTAACACTTTTCGAACTGTATCTGTGCATACATGTTTACTAAATGTCACTTGAATAAATGAGGTCAATTTTATCGCACTAATTTTAGGATTTTTTCGTACCTGTCGTATGATCGCTTAACGCTCGCGCCCGGTAAGTTTCTTTGGTCTTCCACTTCTAGCTGCATTTGCCGTTCTATCTTCTTAAAACACCTCCCCAGTCTCTCGACATGAACTCCATAGACAACCTATGGCATCACCTCGAACAACAGATCAGGCAACATCAAATTAGAAGCAAAAGAAACTTGGAGAACGGGCCCGTAGAAGAGTGGAAATAAATAGATCTGCAGTATACCGCAAACTAGTTCAGAAACTCAAATTTTGCCATCACTTTGTTTTTTGTATTTAAAATAGCTGTATGAATATTTTTGTGTTGCGTTTATAGTGGATGTTTATCCAATAAATAACATAACAATCACATTATTTACATTTTGTTTGTTTGTATGGCAGGTGAACATTTGAAATAGATGTTCTACGTGACATCTATTAAATATTTCTATTAGCAGTAAACATAGTTTTATAAACACGTAGGTATTCCTGATTTGCATAGCTGTATGAATACTTTTGCTGCTCACTGTATATGCATAATAATATGCTAATACCTATGCGTTAAATAAAAGAAAATAAAATTACGACGCATTGCTGCGTTTTATTGTTTGGTTCTATGAAACATCTGCAATTTATTTGAATGGGTATAGTATTGACGGAACAAAGGTACACTTGTTTTAAAGCCGTATTTATATTTAATCGTATTCTCCGAATTTCTCTCGCGCCTTTTTAGGGAATAGATACAATACTCTATTGTGATTTATAATATTACAACACCTACCTTATTTACGTTGGGTATTCAATTGTAAAATCTTAGTCAGATGTCCCTTTATGTCGATAATTTCCCAAAAAGAAATTACTTGCAACATTTAAGAACGAACATGAATTCGAAATTTCGGTAAGCGCAAAAAACTAATATTTGCCGATGGATAACATTGTGAATGTAATTCGCATACCTATTAAATATATAATTGATAAAGTACTTAAATAATGTTTTTTCTGCTAGCTTATTTAAAAACAAAGTTCTTAGACGAATTATTAAAAAACAAATCGATGGGTTTAAGAAAAGGTTTTTTTATCGGTTATATTTTTTTTCAGATGTAACGTCAAACGATTTCTAATCCTTAAAAAACATTCTGTTTATTGCCAGCCGATAAGACCACCTGCATAAGAGCTCGCTACTCGGATTAAATTTTATTGGTCGTAGGCGGAGCAGGGGTGGTACCAATTGCATAAATTCCGAAAATATTAGTTTGCAACCAAATACACACGGTACGAAAGTTCTCCATAAAAATGAATCATCAAGTGATCAATGATAATATGCGACCGCACAGTGCTCGCATAGTTCAAAATTATATTGAGGTTGTTGGAATCAACACCACGAACTGACCAGTAAGAAGTCCAGATCTCAATCCAATACAGCATGGGACATACTTAGTAGACGCGTACAAGGTTATCCGAACTCTGCCAACAACCTGGAAGAGGTGGGGCGCCGCCCCGTTGAAATATGTAATGGATTGGAACAATGACATAAGCTCGCTTATTTTGAGTTTGAGTCACTGATGTGAAGCCATTATTAGAAATAGAGGACAAAATACTCGGTAAGAAGGTGTTTTTATTAAAAATTTCGCTAATTAAGATTTTCGAATTTTTTCATTTTTCATTGATTTTCACTGTCGTTTAATTTGTAAAGGCTAATTTAGTAAGAGATTATCCAAAGTTGAGTATTAATGGTTCTTAGTGATCGAAGAATTGAATATACTTCTCTATCCCGTCATACACTATTGTTTTTTAAAGAATTTCCTAGTGGTGCGTTAATTTCTTGGAGCAGCGTATTTATCACCTTCTATTCATAAAGTAAAACCATAACCCCAAATGTTTCACTCTTGCTTATTTCGTGAAATAGAGAAAATATTGCTGATAACAGAAATTTGGCAATTGCATGTATTCGGTGTAACACATATAACTCTTTTCAACAATATAATATTCACACATCAACTATAAATAGCAGTGGAGAACATCCCCCAAAATAAATATATGGTAAATATTACGTAAGCAGCTTTGGAAAATCCTTATATGTATAACTAGAAATAGGAGCTGTGATACCTAATGCATATTCATAATGTGCAAATATACCTCTTTTTTGTTGTGAAGAACTTGTGCGTCAGAAGAAACGATAGGATTGTTCATGCTTCGACAAACTTATAAATTCTCGTCGGAATACAATTTAATACTTAACTTCAAAATCCTTACGAAAATCTTCGTTTCAAAAATGATATACGTATGTACTTATTACATACATATGTATGTATCTCATTCATATTATTGTAAAAGATTAAACTACATGCATTTCTTGACAATGAAAGATGAGATCTCAAACATATCGTAAAAATAAAATGAATTTCACATGAGAGTTCATTCACCATTCTATAAATTGTTGGATCGTTTACACTTTCCATACATAATTAACCTGAAGTACGCATTAAAAAGGGAAGCAATATTAGGATCGCAATTACAGTTTTATTTTTAACAAGATTTCTGTAAATCTAAACTCGTGCAACTTGACAAAAGAACAGGGTTCAACCGTTCTATAATTGCTTCCATTATACGGACAATATTGTGTGTGTATTAGTAATATTACAACAATTATGCAGTTGCAGTTTATTTAACGAGATTAAATTAATCATTTATATTAATGACTAAAGCTCGATAATTTCTGACGGAATTACGTAATTGATGATCCAATTAAATCACAAAAAAGATTTTCTTTTCAAGTATCCAAAGAAGATAAATTGCGTTCATTTTTACTCTGCATTATTCAATTGCTTGTGCTCAACGAAGCGCATTTATTTTGTATTGAAATTTAAAAGCGTGTAGATTAATTACAAAAGTTTCATTTTATTTCTTGGCTCTCGTTCTTTCGTAACAAAAAAAAATCAAAGATTGATAATTGCTGCTATTGATTTAACCTCTTACAGGAGCAGGCAAGTATGAATGCTCGGTAAGTGTTACGAGAGGAGGCGTTTATCAATTACTGAAGGCACTATAAACCCTGTACCCGATCGTGCAGCCATTTACAAGTACATACAAGTGTTAATTAGGTCAGGACACATGCTTTGCAAATTCGCGAATTCTGTTCATCAACCGTAAACTCAACCTACGGCGCGTATTCAGAAAATTAACTTGATTTATTGCAAATAGCTTTTGGTGGAAACTACATACATACCTATAGAAATACAATATATTGTTGTGTCACGAGTGATGCAAATAAAAACCATTAGTTGTTATAAAATAACCAGATTATAATGTGAATTATCTTTTACAATTTATTAACTAAAACTGCCCTCCCTCTTCCCTTACCTTATAATTTCCCAATTTAATTGTATGATGTGCGTGTGTGCTATTCGATGTTCCTCTGCTGTCCATTTGTTTGCTTTGCTATCTCCTTGTACTTTTAAACGCTTTAGTTCTTTCCGTCGGATTTCTTTTCTTGTACACTTTCATTTTGATGATTTATATTCTAACTGGCACTTTCAACTTATTATTTGCTTTTTTCCGATGTGTTTTCTTTACACAAGTTTTGTTGTGACCTCTCTCTTTTGTCAATTTTTTAAAAACTTATCAACAACTCTCCTCTCCCTTTTGTTTTCTGTTTCACCAAGGGTACCAGCCGTTAAATTCTTGATTTCACTACTTGAGTACTGGATCCATTTTGAGGAATAACATTTTTCACATTATAATCTGGATTTTTTTATTTTTCTCTGTGCCCGTCGTTGTTTGGACTCTTTTTCATTATTTAATTAATTATTAATTATTTTAATTTAATCAAATTATCCTATTTAAGGAAATAGTAGTAAACAGTACGCGCAAAGTAACTAAATATTATTGTTAAATTATTTGTTTCTTTAATCATTCATATCATATCATAATAATATGTATGTAAAAAAAACAGATAAATAAACACTCAAGTTTATTATTAAAACAAAACGCGCTTATTATTGTTTGACTAAAAGATAGGATACAATATATAAACTAGTACAAATATCTAATTGATGTACCTATAACCATACTAATAGGGCTATGGAAGAAATTACCTCTTTGTACTAAAGAATAACACAATCTTCAGACCAATGATGTCGTAAGATTCGACCAAAGATTCACAACAATTCGTTTGTAAAATATGTAAAAAGAAAATTAGAATCAATAGAGAAGAAGCTCGTAACAAATTCTCTACAAGTCATGAAGAGAATATTACTCTATCAGCAAAAATTTTACCCGTATCATGTATAACATTGTGATGTTTGTTGTGTGCTGATTTCTATGTGTCCCTGCTAATAGTATATATATATAGCCCGTCATATATACATATGTACGTTATCTAGTTGTTGCACTTAGAATTGGCTCCTTTGATCTTTTGTCTTTCAGTGCCGAGAAATACGCATAAACGTTTGGGTGGCTTTCCTAGGAACTAATAATTGCAGAATGGCGGACAACACAACATTAATGTCACCTGATGGTCACCAGTAACGTTGCTCACAATAGAATAGAACCACCGATCACAGTAAGCACTGTAAATGGAAGAGCATTGTAGGTTAGATTTTTTTTTGTAAACAAACGTCATTTTAGTTACAATTTCACCCACGTATGCGACACGACGTATTGATATCCATATTTTCAACGAAGTGACATTATTGGAAAATGTATATGCTAATAACCTGCATCCTAGTTACTAGATTTGTTATTAGTGTAGTCAGATTTACATAATTCGAAGCTTTCGACATCAACATTAAAAATGCGCG
>SMLS01070761.1:0-12466 GCA_004785975.1 Popillia japonica | reverse complement strand
AAGTACTCCTTTATTAGTTAATTATTCATGTTTATTTCGTAATGAGCTGTTTTATTATTTCATTGTCACTAACCACTAGTCCTTTCAGTAGTTATGACTTGGCAGCAAACCAAAATATTGTAAAACTTCCAGTTTATTTTATTGCGGATAGCTTTAAGTATTTGTCAGAAACATTATTACTGTATATATTATTTGGTCTGGTGTCCTAATCATTGAAAACACTCCAAGCAACAAGCATAGAAATTTAGATGTGGTTCTTAACTCTATTGGAAAAGTTATTAAATATTCCTAGTATAAGCAAGAAATATTCTAAAAGATGAACACTACAGTAATATTTTCGTTACTCTGTTTGTGTCAACAACTCAGTGTTTGCTAGTACCACGTATAACTGAATATGAACGGCCAATATGGCGTGTCACATATATTTTTATATTTCCTTGTTTGGTTGCCAATTAGACCAGTATCACGCTCACGCATTGTCACGCACCATACACGCACCTTGTGCACGTAGCCATGACTTTGGCAGACAATGCACGCCAATACTTAGCTATGCCGTTCACGTATACGCAGCCCATTCTATCTTGATAATCGTGGTGCAAATCGTTAAGAGTTTTACTATAGACATGTTAATACCTATAACCTACATTATGGCATGCTTACTTACCCGCAAATCTAGACACACCGTTTCATAGCTCTACAATGCCATTTGTACATATGTATAATGTATGCATATAAAAGTGAAGTAAGTACTTTGAAATATCAGTTGATATGTTGATGTCCAATTTATGCTGAAAGGCTTAACACTATTACATCATGATAATTACATTGTCTGCACAACATTAAATCTTCCATAGCTAATAAATCCTCCTGTAATCCATAGAAAGTGGATGGTAATTGTAATAGTTATTATTAACATTTTCCGTATAATTCTTATAAAAAAAGAGCTAGTATTTACACGATTATCTAAAAAGCGCAGCTTTAACATATGTTTACAGCATGATTTCAAGCGATTCAAGCACGTTAAGTAATTCGTTATACGTGTAGTGTTAACAAAAAAAGTTAAAATAATCGGTAAATCAACACGATACTGTAATGTGCATAGAAGCGGTATCATTAGTAAGTACAATTACTTGGCTTCGTAACAACGTTTCTGTAAGATTAAAACTAGAAGTAATTACGTGTAATACTTTAAACAATATCAATATACTCCAGTCTTTTAACTATCACACGATATACAAAAACTAAAAAGTTATAGTCACTCAACATATATTTTGATTTACTATGTAGTTCCAAGAAAATGCGTGCTGTAAATATAAATAAATAATGAAACTCTTAATTCTCTAAATTGTGTAGCGCAGTGCCTAGCGCGCTCGCTTCACAGTCTGGTGGTATCGGGTTCGGATCCCGGTGCGCTCTTTCTGAATTTGGTTTGCTGTAGTTTCCCAAATTCCACGGCAAATGCGGAAAGATAACATCTTAAGTCGGTCTACAGCCGCAGGCTACATGCTTCCTTACATGATTGCTAAAGAATGAACAATAAACTTCAAATACATATATAGATCGGGAAATTGAGTCTTGTTGTAAATGGTTTTGTAGACATTCCTGCTTTTAAAATGACGATATAGTCAACATAAATTCAGAAGTGTTGAAAGTGTAGGCGGAAGTGTCTCTCTCTGCGAAATAAATTTATTATGCGAACAAATTGTAAAACTATTGGAAGACTTGTTACATTCAAAAAAACGACATTTTTACTGTTTGACACAAGCAAAAGGATTTGTACTTGCTCAATGCAAACGCGATTTGCTCACGATCAGGTGCAGATATGTGCGGTAATATTGCTACAGAATATGGGATACGATATTCTTCTCTCGTTTTATAACATTTTTAGTTAGATAATAATATAATAAATAATAGGGAGGGTTTTGTATGTTTAACGGCAAAATTCCTGGGTTAAAACTAAAAGTGATGTCTTGTTGTAGAATAAACAGTACCTACCTAGTACGTAATACTAACACTGTAGTTCTATTCCTGAACATATTTAAATGTATGTTATACGGTCTGCAAACATTCGTGTACGTGATTGCTTATAAACAATAAAGAATAAGCCAGTAGAATACAATTGACCTGAACGTAAATAGCCGTGTGCCACTTTGCAACTACATGTGTGAATTTACTACTTATGCACTTGGCGTTGGAAGCCTTATATAATAACTTCCTTAAATACTATTTGTTCTTCTTGCATTATAGACAATGTTGTACGTACATGTATATGTATTGCCAGAGACTTAGCATCCGCAAATGAAAAATCAATTGAAATATACATACATATGCATATGTTATATGTTCATTTTTAATTTAAAGTTTACATTATATCAACTGTTACTGCCTGTTATTTAGTTTTTATAGATTTATGTATAAGTTTGGATTAGAAAACAGTATATTAACTACATATTTAGTAATATATTTAATAAATTTCATGTAAAGCATCAGACTCGTATTTAAATCTTGAACATACTCTAAATCTGTTTTTCTTCTGCGTTGTTTCGTTATATTGATTGCAATTCAATGAAGAATATTCCGGCATCGCCATACAGGCAGTTTCCTAAAGTAACTAAGACGGTAGCAGTTTAATAATGCTGGTTTAAATTGACTTCATAACGACGCAGAGATAAAATACTCTATGAATTAGGTAAAAATGCCTAGTTGCAAAGAAACATGCATCATATTGCTCCAGTTTCTGACCTTATCCATGTGCAGAAAATAAAAGTTAATGTTACAGTCCCGCTATACTGATATATTTGAGATTACTACCTACGTTAGAAGTGACATTAGAAATGTAGGCCTGAATGAAATTATTGAAGAAAACGTTAACTGGAAAACTCCAATGTAGTACTCTCCTGTAATTAACAACTAACGACAATAAGACATGCGACGACCAAAGACTACATCAAACGACAACTATGATAAACAATATCCTCAGGAATCATCTGGGAGAGTTATTTTGTAGTTTGTATGAAATGACTAGAACTCAACTTTTTCAACAACCTGGAAAATGACATGTAATGGGATGAATTCAAAATAGAATGTGCTCCTTAAAAAAGTCGCCTGTCGTAAGAGTCAAGTGTGTGTAAGAAGATAATAAATGAATTGTTCTCGATAGAAAAAAGGCAACATGGAATAGTTTCATGTTGCATAAATGAACAGGTACCGCTTTTTGGCGAATAAAAACTGCAGAAGACCGTGTTAAAAGTAAAGGTTGGCAAAACTCTAAGGTCATCTATTTAAACACGGACGCTATTAACTATGTAATTTCAATTTCAATTGAATAGTTCAAGAAGGCTAGAAAAGAAGCTAAAAGACGCTACTGAATTTTATAGAAGACAATTTGGTTTTATAAAAATTAGATCAATGGTATCTGCAGTAAAGACAGTAGTAGATAATGCTCGTCTAAATGTCTCTGTTCGCATTCAATTTTGTAGTCTGGAGTAAGATCTTAAAGGAAAGAAAAAACGAGAAATATGAAAAAGAAAGGAAACTTATTCTAAATAAACATGAGTGTTCGATAGTGGACTGTCTTGGGACGCGCTGTTCTTGTCTGAAAATTACTCCACGAGAAGCAGCAAGCCTTAAACAATAATAGATATCTTAAATGAAACAGACTATCAGCCTAATATAATTAGTTATTCATCTATAGAGAATACAACTGCAATTATTCCCAAAGCGTATTACTTATTAACGTGCTGCAGCAACTGTTGCTGTGTACTTTTGGGCGTACTTTGTAGATTGTGTTATTGTAAGGCAAAATCGAAGATTTGATCTATTTAATAAGATAATCAGAGCAGACTATATAATCGTAAATCCTATTTTATCCAAAAAAACAAAAATATCAGCTTTGTTTGTATTAAAGTAATAGGAGTATTAGATGTGTAATCCATATAATTCAAACATAATAAATACGTATAAAACTGTACGAGTACTTACTATAAAAAGACACTTTGTAGAAACTGCAAGAAGCGTCATTTGGAGCGAGAAAAGCCGTAATTATGCCTTGTTTGGTGATGAGTTAAATTTCCGAAAACTATCTTCTTTTATTTGTTTAAAAATTGGCATATTGACGTAATGGTAATACTTTTGAAATTACATGAGGTCAATGTGTCGAAAATCCATTTAGTTACTGATTTCTCTTTGTATTTTATTGACGTTAATACATATTAGAAAAGGCATACAATTAATACAAAAGTTCAAGGATGCATTGAGATTATTTAGATCTATATGCATGATAATTAAAAAAAAGTATATTAAAAATTAATGCATGCATTTCAAGGTTACTATTGTTTCTAATGCATTTCAGTAACAAGGATAAATTATACCTATATGATACAGAACCGCATACCGTAGTGGACTAGATTTGAAATCCTGTTCCTGCTTTGTGTTATACGGTACATGAACAATACCGGTCAAGGATAAATCATCGTGGATGCAAAATTTAGTGAATCGATTATATAATGGTTAAACGCCGCTATGACTCAGAAAAGCACAATACTGATTTACTATTATGAACGTAAGACGTAAAACGCCTTTTTATCTGAAGTATTTGAATTGTTTACATGCATATTGAACAGGAAAAAAACGTGAATATCTGTATATATTATTAGCACGCGTAATTAAAAACGTGATCAAATGTATACAAACACATTGTAAGATTGTTCGAGAAATATACACCCTCATTGTAATAAAATAGTATAAATAAATATACTGTCAATCACGTGCATATTTATTACTATAGGCTTGAAACATAGACTCATGTAAACTTCATAAATACTTATGGCAATAATTAAAAATTTTAATTTGTTCTTTAAAATGTCATCCACACTATTAACTTAGCATAAGATACAGCGTAACTTCTGTTTATGCACTTTTAAATGAATATCTCATGACCACAAATTATTTATATAAATAAGTATTTTCTTAGCACATGCATGATTCAACGCATAATTTTTAAAAGTTGTTAACGGTACATTGAATAATGTCAAAAATCATACACAATTTACTCAAATGCACTGCTCTCACAATGTGCAGTTTGTGAAAAAGTATGCTACTACTACAAAAGACACAAGTTGCTATGTTACCATTATTTTCATCTGTAGATGTTACCCATATTTATGGAAGGTAGATGTTGATATCTGAATAAGCAAGGCCAAATGTCAACACAAACTGATTTCAAACAGCAATACAAACATACACTTTAATTACTGAGAAATAAATGATTATTCGTAAACTAAAATAATAGTATTACTTTTCTCGAAGCTAATACATTTATACTATATACAGCGTTAGTGAAAAGTCCCGGAACGGTCGAATAACTTTGTTATTTGAAAATTATGATTTCTGAAATTTGGTATGGGGGTATAAATGCATTTTATGCAATACAGTTTATATTTTTTCACTTCCGGTTTAATCGGCAATACGTCCAACATTTTTTTTAAACGGAACCCCAGATTTGTTTAACACTTTTGAATGCAAAATAAAAAACTACGTTCAGGAAGTATTAAGATGTTTATTTTTATTCACAAGAAAACAGTTAAAAAATTAAAAAGTGTCCTAATACAGAAAAAACAAGGTACCTTTGAAAAAAGTTGATGTTTAGTGTTTGCATTCTTTTTGCCGTCACATTTGACAATTTTAAAAGTGTTTTAACTTTTGCATCGCTATAAATTTACTTATTTTAGACATTGACACATTTGAAAATGGCAGTAAAACTTACTGAATCAGAACGAATTGAGATATTAATGATGCGGGGGTACGGTGATCGTCAACGTTCTTTTGAAGAGGTTCGTATTTTGTTTAATACTGTTTATCCGGATCGTCACATTAGTAAAAGTACGGTATACCGAACAATTCAAATGTTTGAAGTCTTTCGTCAGGTGAAGGATTTACCTAGAAGGGGACGTCCATTAACAGCAACAGATGAAGAAACTAGTTTGAATGTGTTACTTACAGTGGAAGAAAATCATCACGTGTCCACAACAGAATTAGATCAAATTCATGGGATCTCTCAAAAATCTGCTCATAAGATTCTTAAATCAACAAGAATGAAAGCCTATAAAATGTATCCCGTCCATGAGTGAACTGAAGATGATCCAGATCGTAGACTACATTTTTGCGAAACAATGACGGAATTGATCGAGCAGCAGCCTAATGTTTTAGATCACATCACTTTTTCAGATGAGGCAACGTTTTGTGTCAACGGCACTGTGAACAGACATAATTGTCGCTACTGGTCAATTGAAAATCCGCATTGGATTGAAGAAGTCCATACACAGCGTCCTCAAAAGGTGAATGTCTGGGCTGGTCTTGTTGGAAACAACATCATGGGACCATTTTTTATAAGAGGAAATTTAACTAGCAACGTCTACTTAAATTTATTGCGAAATGAGGTTGTTCCAGCACTTGCGGCCCTCTTTCCAAATGCAAATATAGGTGATCATCCTAATGCACATTTTTGGTTTCAACAAGATGGAGCTCCCCCCCATTTTGCCCATAATGTCCGCGATTATTTGAATGAAATTTTTCCGGAACGTTGGATCGGACGTAGAGGAGCAATCGAATGGCCAGCACGTTCGCCAGATCTCTCGCCATTAGATTTTTTCTTTTGGGGTCACTTGAAATGTAAAGTGTACAAAAATCGTCCCCATAATCTTGAACAATTGGAAGAGAGAATAGTTCAAGAAGCCAATCGCATCACTCCAGAACAAATACAAAATTCAATAAGAATTTTACTGACCGTTTACATTTTTGTCAAATTGTAAATGGAGAGCATTTTGAACACTTATTGTAATCGCAACCTGAATAGACAGGTATCTTGATTTTTCTGTATTAGGACACTTTTTTAATTTTTTAACTGTTTTCTTGTGAATAAAAATAAACATCTTAATACTTCCTGAACGTAGTTTTTTATTTGCATTCAAAAGTGTTAAAAAAATCTGGACGTTCCGTTTAAAAAAAAAAATGGACGTATTGCCGATTAAACCGGAAGGGAAAAAAATATAAAATGTATTGCATAAAATGCATTTATATTAACTATGCCCCCATACCAAATTTCAGAAATCATAATTTTTAAATAACAAAGTTATTCAACCGTTCCGGGACTTTTACTAACGCTGTATATGCTTTGGAACGTTCTATACGACGGAGTGCTGAGCCTTGATTTTACTAGAGACGCGGTATGTATTGGCTTTGCAGATGATCTTGCTCTTGTGGTGGAAGCTGAATATGAATACACGCTAATGAGGAATACCGATAACTGTTTAGAACAGATAAGTAGATGGATGAGCACACACGGACTAAAGTTGGCACCAGACAAATCCGAAGCTATCATCATGAAAGGAAGAAAGAAGAGAGAACACGTGACCGTCATGCTTGAGGGAGTAAAGCTGGTTCCTAGGAAAACGGTTAGATACTTAGGTGTAGTCTTTGATGAAAGAGGTTCCCTTGGAGCGCATGTCGCAATGGCGACAAATAAAGCCGAACAGAAAACGGCAAAACTAACAAGAATCATGCCGAACATAAAAGGCCCTAGAAGCAGCAAGAGATTGGTACTAAGTAGTGCGCTACACAACTTAATGGTGTATGCAGCGCTGGTTTGGCACAAAGCTGTACATATACAGAAGTACAGAAAGATAATGGAACGAGCACACAGAAATATTCTAATGAGAGTTGCTTCATCTTTTTGAACAGCGTCCTTGGCTGCCTTGCAGCAGATCATTACAGGTACAACATCGACCGATCGATCTAATGATCTTAGAAAGAGCATATATCTTGAACCAGGCACACGAAGACTACAACACCGGGAGAAGAAATGCCAAAGCAATTACACTGGCCCAATGGCAAAAAAGATGGGATCAGCAGCAGGGAACGGCCCAGTGGACTAAGCGTCTAATAAAAGACATTTAATCGTGGGCGAATTGCAGACATCGCAGTGTAGACTATTATCTAACACAGATACTGTCTGCGCATGGCGTTTTCCGGGCGTATGCAAGAAGGATGGGCAAAGACAATGACGACCAATGTATCTACTGCAGACAAACGGACATGTAGAGCATACTACTTTCGACTGTGACAGGTAGAGCGAGAACAGACGACTGGCGCAAGCAAAGATCGGATATGAAATTACACCAGAAACGCTAATTCCACTAATGATTGATGAGAATTCGCCGAGAACTGGAACATTATACACGTCATGGTACGAACAATTATGAATCAAAAGGAATTGGACGAACGAAGGAGACAACAAAGAGACGGATATGATGTTTAGAGACAGCTGGTGGTGTTCGAGGGTATATTTTTTCAAATGGTTCCGAACACCGTCAAAGAGCATGCAGAGGGGTTTTTAGTAGGTATGCTGCTTTGCAGTGAGTCCCACACTCCCACATCGCGATCGACCCAAGCGAGTGGGGTCCATAAGGCCTTTTCCCCGGCCAAAAAAAAATACATTTATATTCAAGGTACCTTTTATGTATTTGTATAACGAGTGAAACTTAATCTTAAGAACTCAAGTTCTGCTTCTTATAGGTGAAATAGAAACAGCCTTATATTTGTGGTACGAGGCAATCCTCCGAGATGTGTTTGACATAGTGTTATAAACACACTCTACCTCAAACCTTTTGTACATACAAAGACAATAATATGGAGGTACAATTTGGACTGTACCATCCTGTGAACTATTTTTAATAATAATAATTCATGCCTTCACATACCCAAATAGCTTGCGCCAAATGCAAGGAGCACCGTTGGCCATGAGTTATTATTACGCATGCACTTGCAGACCAACTTATTGTTAGGCTTTGAACCTAGTACTATCGGAGTAAAAGTGGGTGCTTTAGGTGTTAACCCAAACTGTCATGTGTTAAACAGTTTCATTCTTCTCTCAATGTCTTCAGGAAGATAAGAACCTGAATTTGGCGCAGCGTTTATCTGGTGGTGGTTTGCTGGCAGCCTTTTCCACAGATGTACAAGTGATGTGTTTGACTGATATTCCAATGTTGCATTTGAAACCTTTAATTGATGCTATTATATGTAGATGCAAGTTAAGCAATGATACTGTGTATATTGTCAATGTGTACATCTCTCCGGTTGTATCTGCAGATGATTATGATTCGTATTTAGAGGCACTTACTTTAAATCTTTTGGATAAGAAACTTATAATTTGTGGTGATTCTAATTGTCCCGAATTTACATCAGTTACTAGAGACAACGACCGCAAATACATAACTTGGTTATCTTTCATGAACATACTTAATTTAAAACAGTATAATACTGTTATGAACCATAAAAATAGATCATAGTGATCCTTTAGTTAATGAAGATAGTCATCACTCTGCTCCAGATATCTACTTCGAAATAAATACCACCTCCAAAACAAACAACTTTCCATCTAATACTAACCAACAATATAACTTTAGAAGGGCTAATTTTCCAACACTGTATAATGACCTAACCACTATCAACTGGTCTTACTTAAGGAACCATACCGATGTTAATCAAGCGGTTTCTGCCGACTAGATTTACGATATGGTTAATCGGTCTGTCCTGAAACGCACTTATCCACCTTGGTACAACAACCAGATTATTAAATATATAAAGCTGTAAGATCACTATCTCAGAAAATGGCACAAGCATAAGATAAATTCTGACCTTCAAGATTTTAGACGACTTCGAAAACATGTAAAAATACTGATCAATCGTGCTTACCTTGAATACCAAATCATCATTGACAACGGTCTTGTAAATGATCCAAAACTGTTTTGGCAATTTATTAATAGGAAAAGTAAGTCATCGAGAATACCGGGTTATTTAACAGCTGATGGTAATGGCATCCAGTCGCCATTGTGGAAGCTTTTGCAAACTAATTTTCTCAAGTGAATCAGTCACTATAACAGCACCCAACAAAGGCATTGGAGCCTAAAGTTACAGTTCTTACTCGATTGGATCAGTCTCCTGTGCAGACATTTCTAAGAGTATAAAAAAACTCAAATCGAACATGACAGCTGGACACGATGGACTTCCTAGTTTCTTGGTTCGGGATTGTTCACCTATCTTTGCGGAGTCTCTAGCAACTATATACAACTTAATAATTGGATCGTCTAGTTTTCCGGATTATTGGAAGACGGGTAGAATTGCCCCAGTTTATAAGAATGGGGATCACACGATATTAGAAACTACAGACCAATTACATTACTTTTTAGTTTCGGTAAAGTCTTTGAGCACCTACTGCCCAATAGACTTTTTCACTACATCATCAGTCTCACTTATCCATTAACGAACATGGATTTTTTTCTGGACGCGCTACCAGTACTAATCTTGAGCAAGTTACACAGTATATTAGTGATTGTCTTGATAGACGACGACAAGCAGATGTAATTTATACTGACTTCAGCAAAGCTTTTGAAACAGATCATCCTTTACTAATACACAAGTTGGGTGCCATGAGTTTTTTCCAGTAAGGCAGGTAACTGATTTGATGAAATTTTATTGCGAAACAGATTCTGCTAAGTATGTCCATTACAACGGCTTTACATCAAATTCATTCAAAATAACTTCTAGAGTACCACAGGGCTCAAACTTGGGCCTATTGTTATTTAATATTTACATCAACGATCTTTTTCCAATTTTGAATTGTAAAGTGTTGGCTTACGCAGATGATCTCAAAATATATCAAGAAATTACTTCGTCATACGATTGCATTCGTCTCCAAAACAACATCAACTTAGTTAGTACTTGGTGCACGGAGAACAAAATTAACTTAAACTTAATTCTCTCTGATGACCTATGCGAGGATCAAAAAACCGTACATCTTCGAGTACGTTGTTAATAAAATACTTGTGCCTAGACAGGCGCTTTTAAAAGATCTTGGCGTGCTATTTGATTCCCGTCTAACTTTTGCTGACCATATTATTTCCGTCAGAAATGCTGCCTCCAGATTATGTCTTTTTGGTAAGACATTTACAAACCTAGCAGCCTTACAAACGTTGTATAGCGCTCTAGTTCGCAGTAAATTGGAATATGCGTCCGTAGTGTGGTATCCTCATTATACTTGCCAAAAAATTACATTGGAGAGGGCACACAAACGATTCTTCAAATGTTTATCGTTCAAGGTTGACAATAGCTTCCCCGACCGAGGTACAGATTACAGGAGCCTGCTTGATCGACATAATTTCTGCTCTCTAGAAACTCACAGAATTGAAGCTAGTGCCTTGTTTTTAGTTAAGTTGATAAGAAATGTTATAGATGCTCCTTCGTTGTTATCTTCTGTAAATTTCATTGTGCCACAGTAAGGTACTAGGTCTTCTGACACTTTTGTAACTATTAGAACAAATCTTTTATACAAATCACCGTTAGCACATGTCTAGAAATGCTAATACATATATTGTACGATGATTCTTTTTTGTATTAGATAATCCTGATATAATAACTTTTTTATTGATGCTCAGTTGTGTGGTCTTAAGGATTTTAGAATTTTCCTTAACTTAGCACTGTACTTTTGATTTGTATTTGGCCTATACTTGGAGTTTTCTCTGTTGGGCTATAAAGAAATTATTATTATTATTACTATTATACTTACATATATAGAGCTAATTTCAATTTTAAACGGATCTTAATTACGACATTTTTAGATTCTGAATAATCAAGTAAATAATCTAACGAAGAGGTATGTACTTGTCAAAACCTTCAACGCTAACTAAAATTTACAGCGTTTTTTTGTGTAGCAATGCAAGAGTATAATGAAGATACTTATGTGGCTTATTCTATTTTTGGTAAGTCAATTCTGAATTTTCTGTTTATTGTGTATTAATTAGTTAAATAAATATCAAATAAGCGAAAGAGGACAAGAAAGTATAAAGCAGATATAGATTTCTTTAAGGATGAAAATCTTATGCAGATGTCTATATTGGTCATTTATCCGAAGGGGATGAAAATAAGTTTGTAACAGTGGTATTTCAATTTATTAAATTTATAAAATATATTTTTATAACTAAAAATAATTACCTTTAGTAGATTTGAATTTATAGCTTTTTTTCACTTGTATTTTTATTTTTCAAACTACAAGAAACACATTTTCCAATACAATCAATATAACAAAAGAAAACTACGATCCATTGTAAGGTAGCTACATTATTCAAATGTTGCAGTGGTTTAAATTTGTCTATTTTCAACTGTAAATATTTCTTATTCAAATATTGCTTTTCAATTCTGTTGACTTTTTTTTTTTGAATTTTTGCTGCACTTACTAAACTTACGTTTGTTTTTTTTTTGAATTTTCCATTGAAATGCTTTCGCTATTTCTTCATTTGCTTGAGTTGTTATATATGTACATACATATTTGCGGTGTTTTCAGTAATTGAAGTATTTATGTACAGCTTGATGCAAAGGTATCCGGACACGTATCGACAGAGAAACACCTGCGGCA
>ML219028.1:8197-89497 GCA_004785975.1 Popillia japonica | reverse complement strand
CAGTTGCGTTGCCGTTGCCAGTTGCTTTTGGTGAGAACACGGCCTAAGACTCCCAATAGTTCTGCGATCTTTATTCGTTCATCATGAATGACCTTAAGCGGAGTGTTACCACGATATAATAAATAAATCATTTAATTGACTTTTATTCTCAATAGTGAGTATTGCGTCCAGCGTTATGATAGTAGTACTTTTCTATGTACTTTTCCCTTACAGATTCGTATACTGGACACTCAAGCATAAAATGCTGCAGAGTTTCCATTTTCCTTGTATTACATATTGTACATACACTACTGAAGTCTATTATGTATCTGTTCCCATCTAAGTACCATCCAGCAGTGGATCCGTTGGTGACTCTTGTTTGGCTCATTACTCTTATCTTTTTCAATGACGTTCGATATCGTATATATTCCTCCGGTCGACCAAGAGCGCTAATTTTCCTATATAAAGGTGAAGACTTTGATATAGGCACAGAGTTAATATCCTTGCTCAGTTCATTATTTGTTATTTTATCAAGTATGTCCTTTTTTACTGCGAAATACAGAAGGTGTCGGTTTCAAACTCCATATTTCGGTTTCGCCAACCTCCGCCAGCAGATCTCGCAACGCGCTTATCCAGTTAAGTGCTCTCACATTGGTCGGAGATTGGTGTAAAGATATAAGCGCCTCGTAGCACTGTTTGCATAGTTGATGGTTTGGCATATTTAAAACCTTTTACCACCAGCTGCAGACTCTTTTCATTATTGCAACTTTCAAGTGTGGCTGTCCAGTTTCTAGTCGTACTATATAGTTAAGTACCTACATTAATTGGCCAGTGAAATAATCTTTTGAAGAAACCAACTTGAACTTTTTCCCACTTCTGTATGTACCTCAACGATCACAATTCACAACCATAAAGTAGCGTTGCACATGTCATACTTTCAAACAGCCTTCTCTTGGTTTCAAAGGTGTCTGATTTTGACTTAATAACTAAATCCAATTTCTTAACGTATTCTATTTGAATTCCGTCGTAATACAATCCTCTCATTCTGCGTTTTTGCCTTCCTCTATGAAAAGCAATAGCCTTCGTCTTCTCAGTATTTACAGACAGTCCGTTTTCTTCGCAGTAGCTCCTCAGTATGATCATTTTTTTATTTCCGTCTGTTGGTGAGTTGGCGAAGATCGCCAAATCATCGGCATGCATTAGCAATAATAAGGACCTCCTGCTTATTATCCTTACACCCTGAGCGTCTCTTTTGGTGAAATATTCTACTATATTTAATATAAATACAGAGAAAAGTAGCGGCGAGAGGCAGTCCCCCTGCATTAAACCCTCCGTCAGTGGGACACCTTGAATATCAGCTGAGTCTGTCATCAGTTTTATACACGCATTATCGTACTTTTTTTTATAATTCTAATGAATTTTGCGCTAACTCCGGTTTCGTATAATTTATTCCACAATTTATTATGGCTTACCGAATCAAAAGCTCTTTTGAAGCCAACAAAAATACCATACAGGTAGGACGATTCATCAAAACAAATAAATTATCCAAGCAGCCCCTACCCTGTCTGAAACCCAATTGTTCTCCGGGTAAAATGTCGTGCGTTTCACACCATTGATTCAATCTTCTGTCTGTTATTTCGTGTACTAAACAGAGATTCCTAGTTACAAAAATGACATGTAACTATTGAGTGAGTATGCATTGCCTTCTTATATTCCAAAAAAGTTGGTTAAATACTAGGAGTATTTTTTTAAATTTGTTAGAAGTAATGAATTCCAATCCAAATTTTTTGTGTAGAACCTTTTCTGGGAATAAATAATATTGCTGTCGTTTCAACGGTTTTAATTAAAATCCTTGCAATCGCACCAGAATATATGTTTTGATTAATTTTGCATTGTCATGGGACCTACTTTGTTTTTGTTGTTGTTATTTTTGTGGAGCGGACTTTAATAAAACGAGCGCAGTATGATAGATGATTTTTTGAGTTCCTTTTTTAATTAGTGTAGTGTATGTATTCTTATGACTTTTTTTGTACTTATCTTATTTTGCTGATATTTTTTCCACTTTATCAGGTTTTCGTTACTACTTCTTCAGTGGAATAAAATTGACATTTAATTGTGTCTATCTATCAACAAAATTATCTACAGACAAAAGATTCAGTTATATATAGGATTATGTTTACCATATCGTGGAGCATTTAAGATATCTTTGAAATGTAATCAACCATGTTGTGTACAATCATAAGAATAATGATCCTTATATCAATCTATTTTTTGTCAAGCTCTAACAATTCTGTTCAAAGACTGGGGAAAAACATGGCACAAAAACCTAGTCAAGAGATTAATTTGAATTGAAGTTAAGATTAAAAAAGATAATC
Source organism: Popillia japonica (assembly GCA_004785975.1). Taxonomy (NCBI): domain Eukaryota; kingdom Metazoa; phylum Arthropoda; class Insecta; order Coleoptera; family Scarabaeidae; genus Popillia; species Popillia japonica. The sequence continues at coordinate 87,143 of ML219028.1, read as the reverse complement.
AAAGTGATGTCGTATATATGTAAACTAGAATGCAAAGACTGCGATAAATGTTAGGTAGGTTAAACTAGACAATACTTAAAAAAACGACTCTATAATCATCAATACACTGTAACGAATAGCAACGGAAACTGCTTTGTCTAAGCATTCTAAAGAATTACGACATAACTTTGATTTTAAAAATGTTAAGATTTTAAAAAACGAAAATAGTTATAAAAAGAGATTAATATATGAAATGATATACATTAAGAGCTCCATTCCTCGCGGCTCGGAAATAGCACCCTAAATGGGCGCTCGTGATGCAATTTGACAGTCATGCTGTCCGTTGGTTTAATTAAGGATGGAGGTCATCTAGAATCCGGTTAAGTCACCATCTTTAAATCGATGTGATATACTCAACCGGTGGGCACTGAGAACTGCAGTTCTCTAAATTACCAGGTGCAAAGGTGCTAATCCCAGTAATATCTCCATTGAGGCAGTTGGCCAGGTGGGCATCGCTTCTGTGCTTCCCAGACATACTAGTCGCTGCAGTTTCTGCAGCTTACTTTGTGCTGTCTTTTCGTTAGTTTTTGGCCATCAAACTAGGCTAGCGTAAGTGACCATGGATCTCACAACACATTTGATGTAACCAGTATATCATTTTTGGTTTAATACCCCAAGTTCTTCCAAAAAGTCCCTGGCAATCCGTTGTAGCCTTTTGGAGAACTTTATGAAGATGCTGGTTCCAGTTTAGTCCACAATCGAGAGTGATCCCTAGATATTTGACTTCACTTGAATAGCTTAGTTGTACACCATTCAGGAACAGTGTGTCCAGCGAGTATTTCCTTCTATTGGTGAATGGGACAACAACGGATTTGCTTGGGTTGACAGAGAGTCCTTCCTTCCTTCTACAGCACCAGTTGCTGATGGTGTTGAGGGCCTGTTGCATTAGGTCCGTAATAATCTTTTTATGCTTGCCCTTTATTGTAAAGCTTAGGTCATCTGCATACCCCTGTGCGTTAAAACGTTTTCCGTGCAGTATGTTGAGCACAGCAATACTTTGACGGTTTAGTTCTTAATATCAATTGAATGTTGGCATGAATGACAGCATTTGTTTTTTGCAGCTAGCCACCTTATGGCATCTAGCAACACCATCCTTCAGAGGAACACTCCCGTTGGTGAGGGAAGCCTACTTAAAGACTTCAATTTTTCGTACAACACCTGGAAATACTCTTTTGACCAGAGGATACGCCAGGATCTTGGAGAGCTGAGGCCTGATAGGTTGTTAATTCGTATGGTAACCTGCAAGATCTTGGAAATGAACAAGTGAAGGCTAAACATAATTAGGTCGCCACAACGACTCAAGCAATCATTATCAGGTAAAAGCCGCACGGAGATAATAAAAAATAGGAACTGCTTCCTCAACATAATGCCAAAAATTTTGTTCGAGATTTGATTTTTAATTTTTGAGCAAATTTGTGGATTCCCACTAGTGCTGGTTTTTCAAAACGTCTGTTGGTTAAAAAATCTAGCTTTAAGCTTATAGAGCTGGAGGCTGATATGTCTGTTTATAGTGTGGCAAGACGCAAGATCCAGAAAAACGGCTAAAGAATGAACTAGGCACACCGTGCCATCGCAAAATTGCTTTAGTTCTTCTTTGCTTGGTTTAGCCAAAATAGTTACAGAATTTTGTCCGTAATCGCTACTAGCTAATTAGGTTTGAGACCTTCCTAGTTGGTGAAATCGTTAGAGTTTGGGGTTTGGGAAAAAATTGAGGCACTGGAACGAGCAATTCTCATACCACAACATTATCCCAACTTTAGCTAAAATTAAAATCCTTAGAGAGTTTTACTTGGTACGTATAATTAGTATGAGAGCGCCATCGTAAGGTATTCTGACGTATTCCAGGTTATAGCGTCTTTAACGAGACAAGTCTTCGTCTAACAAGATTGTTAGAACCAAACAGTTATACTTGATACGTAACTTCTCTTAAAAAAAAAGTATATGTGACTTCTCTTTATGTTCGTTGCTTGCTGCGCACTAATTACAACATCAAAGCAATGCTGCAATTATGCTTCCGTTGGTTTATTTGAGCCATGGGCTCATTAAGTATGTAGTAACATATATCACAGTAACGTCTGAACAATACTTTTAATAACATCCTTTTAAGCTTTCAATTAGAAACATCACCATAGAAAGATCGCCTTACAGGAAGCACGCAATCTAAAAATCAACTTCTCAAAATAAATCTCCTAGAACTGAATGGCAGCCGAAATCTATCGAGGAAAGGAAGGATCAGATTTCCTCTTTGTTTACCGGGTCAAAAGTAGTAATTAAAATTCGAATGGGAATTGAAATCGTCCGTAACATTACGGGGAATCCCTTTGGAGCACCGCCGAGAGTAAAATCGGTTTAATTTAAACCGTAATTTAAAACAATCTCTCAGATCGTCCGTCCATTCATTTTCCATCTTGGAAAATCGTTCCGGCGAAATTAGTTTTTCCTTCAATGAATGTTTCCGCATCCTATAATAACATCGCATAATCTCCACCTCGATTTGTGACTTACATTATAATCGGTGCAAAATTCTGCCAACATAAATATTAAACATGTTACACGGAACATATCGTAACATATCGATATTTTAACTTCTCACTCTCTCTCCTTCTATCTCTCTCTCTCTCTCTCACTGTGTCTTACTGATTTATGTGGTTATCGCTCAAAATAATGGAGAACCGGAAAATATTGTTTCCTTTTATTGCTATCCGCCAGCACACAAGCCGGCCATTATAAATTATTACCGTCTACTAACGTGCTCTCCAGCTTTATGTTTTATAGACAGCGCCAGTGCCGTTCGTCTGGAACGAATGAGACGTAACCGCGATGAAAACATAATAAGTTTTATAAAATTGCGTAATTTACGATGTCGTAAAAGTGTGGGCTTTAAAACCGTTCCCTTACTCTGACAATATTGCACCTAGAATATATTTGAAAAAAAAGTTTTTGATGGAGTTTCCTCTAGTGTAATCAAATATAATTGCGGTGAGAACAGTTCTTCTTCAACTGTAAGGGCATTGGAGTAAGACTTCTATGCAAGAAAGCAGCAGAATTTTTTGTAGTAGAACTTAACACTAATATTCTTCAATTTTTTGCCACCATACTGCAGAGGCACATGTCATCATGGGTTTGAGTATAGCCAAATAAGTCCAGATGATCATTTTAGGCTTTGGTGCAATCAAATCTAGTGTAAGTGCAGTGGAGTAAGACTTCTAAGCAAGAAAGCAGCTAATTTGTTTGTAACAGAATTTATCATTGCTGTTCTTTAGTTTTTGGTCACCATACTGCAGAGGGATATGTCAGCATTGAGCTGAGTAAATCCAAATATGTACATAGGTCCAAACGATCATTTTAGGCTTTGGTGTAATTAAATCTAGTTGCAATGATGACTGTTCTTCTTCAATTGTAAGTGCAGTGGAGTAAGACTTCCATGCAAAAAAGCCGCTGAATTTTTTGTAGCAGAATTTATTCTTGCTGTTCTTTAATATTTTGGTCACCATACTGCAGAGATATATGTCATCGTGGATCTGAGTATAGCCAACTATATAGAGAGAATCATTTTGGGCTTTGGGCTCCAACTTTTGCCAAGGAGGTGACGGCAATGGGCACTGATCAGAAGAAAACATAAATGAAGTAAGTACTGTCCGCAAACAACACCAGAGATCCAGTCGATACAGAGTCCGGCAAATCGTTAATGACTAACAAAAACGAAACGAGACCCAAAACGGAGACTTGAGGAATACCTAGATCTATATCAACGACAAGCCAAATCAAAAAAGACTCCAGCCAGGTGTGTATGATTGTTAGAACTAAGGACATGTTTAGAGAAGTAACTGATCAACTGATCGTAAACCTTAGAAAATGTGGACATAGTGAATAAAGTATGGATATAGGAGGGAGGTCACTTGCCACAATCTGACTGCTCACTTAAAAATAGGGACCAAAATAGGAGTCTTGCAGCGACACGAAAATGATCCTCTGCGAACAAAATATTTACCAAATGTGACCAAATGATCCGCTAGTTCTGATCTAGAAAAGTACCCAGAAGTTTTAAGAATCTAACGTCTCTCCCGGTATGGTCGCCATTAAAGATAACTTCCCTCCTTTTGTGCAAATTGATTTAGACCAAAGTATGCAGTTTGTTGTGATAGTCTAGTGGTCATGCAAAAAATTAAATCGTCAATCCAGCACGTAAGATCTTCTCTTCATGAGAATAGAAGGAATTGAAGCAATCAAAGTGTCCATAGCTGGTATCCTATAAACCAAGTGTCCATAAGTTATGGAGACTACTTTAGTGTCTTCAACTTATATTGACAATCCTAAGAGTTATAAAATCTTGAAAGACTAGTAATAGTCTTCATATGGAATTGCCTTCCTCCCGTTTGAAAGAAGAAAAAATGTTGGAAGATCCAAACAATCAATATCAAAACTAGATGGGCATTCAAAGAAGCTTAATGTTAGTGAAAAACGAAGCTGCAAGAGGAAATCTTGGAAAACACATCTCTGACAAGATGTAAAAATCCAATCATGCATCTTCATGACAATAGAAGCAATTGAAGGAAACATGGTGTATCCTATAAGGCAAGGGTCCATAAATTATGGAGACTACTTTAGTGTCTAGGCAATTTTAAGAGATATGGAATCTATGAAAAACCAATCTAAACCTCCTCTATGCTGGATTGCAATATGTCTTCCTCATATTTCTTCTTCTGTTTCCTAAACTTGGCTTCTTTGTACTCAGTAGAAATTGCTTGTCTGATTTGCACCAATAGTTCCTCCAGTAATAGGATAAGGAAACTACCATCTCCACCTGGTAATCTTGTTAAAAAAAACGGGTTCAGTAGAAGGCAATAAGCATCGGCTCACGCATTTGCTGAAGATTTACCAGAATCCATAGTCTCTCCTGTAAACTATAGATCATAAAACATTTCTTGTGGATTTTATATTCCCACTTTGGTATTATTGGAAGCATAATGGAAGAATATTCCTCATTCCAAAAAATTCAAACACAATCCTGATTTGGTTGGTTTCTTCTGTGAGTAAGGCTTTCTTGGATCCACTTCCTTAATGAGCAATTAATGCATATACTATGGTAGGAAGATTATAACAGCTAAGTTTGCAGAAACATCGCATTGCACCTGTGGAGAGTTGGAAGAAGCAAACTATGCATACACTACTGGGAAGTAGCACAACGAACCACTGCACTTCACAATGATCTACGAAGATGTTGGCATCAACAGCCATACACCATAAATAATTTGCTAACACTTGAAAACCTCAGAATTTTTCGTCTTCCTTTTCTTTAACAATGCATTCCTATTGGTCTATTGTATCCAAGCAAAATCAAATAAGAAGCGATATGCTGGTAGAAACTAGACACGTTAAAAGCCTATGAGCCTTCTTGAACGCTTAGGGGAAACTTGCTTCGAAAATGTTTAATAAGGCCAGATACAATGCAAAGTTTTGGGCAAAGCCAAACAGCATCTAAAAATTTTGGAAGATTCTCGTGGTTGCAGCAATAACTGAAAGCTCTTCAAGATTGGATTTTTACATCTTTTCAAATATGTTTTCCAAGATTTCCTCTTGCACCTTCTTTTTTCACCAACATTCAGCTTGTTTGTATTCCCATCTCGTGTTGATATGGATTGTTTTGAACTTCCAACATTTTTTCTTCCTTCAAACGGGAAGAAGGCAATTCCATATGAAGACTATTAGTAATCTTTCAAGATTCCATAACTCTTAGGATTGTCAACATAAGTTGAAGACACTAAAGGAGTCTCCATAACTTATGGACACTTGGCTTATAGGATACCAGCTATAGAAACCTTGATTCCTTCAATTCCTTCTATTGTCATGAAGAGAAGATCTTACGTGCTGGATTGACGATTTAATTTTTTGCATGACCACTTGGCCATCACCACAAACTGCATACTTTGACCTAAATCAATTTGCACAAGAGGAGGGAAGTTGTCTTTAGTGGTGAGCATACTGGGAGAGACGTAGATTCCTAAAACTTCTGGCTACTTTTCAAGCTCAGAACTAGCGGATCATTTGGTCACATTTGGTAAATATTTTGTTTGCAAAGGATCGTTTTCGTGTTGCTGCAAGACTCCTATTTTGGTCCCTATCTTTAAGTGTGCAATCAGATTGTGGGAAGTGACCTCCCTCCTATATCCATACTTTATCCACTATATCCACATTTTCTAAGGTTTACGATCAGTTGATCAGTTACTTCTCCAAGCATGGCCTTAGTTCTAACAATCAGAGACGCCTGGCTGGGGTCTTTTTTGATTTGGCTTGCCACTGACATAGATCTAGGTGTTCCTGAAGGCTCCGTTTTAGGCCTCGTTTCGTTTTTGTTAGTCATTAATGATTTGCCGGCCTCTGTATCGACTGGATCTCTGGTGTTGTTTGGGGACAGTATCTACTTCATTTATGATGTCTTCTGATCAGTGACCATTGCCGTCACCTCCTTGGCTAAATTTGGAGCCCAAAGCCCAAAATGATTCTCTCTACATAGTTGTCTATACTCAGATCCATGATGACATATATCTCTGCAGTATGGTGGCCAAAATACTAAAGAACAGCAAGGATTAATTCTGATCTTTTTTGGATGAAAGTCTTACTCCACTGCACTTACAATTAAAGAAGAACTGTCATTATCGCAACTAGATTTGATTACACCAAAGCCTAAAATGATCGTTTGGACCTACATATTTGGCTGTACTCAGATCCATGATGATATATCCCTCTGCAGTATGGTAGCCAAAAGACTAAATAACAGAATGGATAAATCCCCTCAGAATCATGATGATATATGCCTCAGCAACTTCTGAACGAGGAATTCTTTGGGCCATAAGGTTTGACGACTAAAACATCCTGAATGACGAGAACCCATTTTTATCCCGATTTCCGAACAAATTATCTCATCCCCCCCCCCCCCTCCACGTACATATAGCCAAAATAATTAGCAATAATCCAACGACGAAGGTAACCTAATTAACACGACCAAAACCGGAGGTTTCCTCAATTCTACCATCAAAAACACCCAACAATATTAAATTAAACTGTCTTAAACAATTGACTTAACTCATCAACTCCAATATATATACACCCTCCGCCCAATAATAACCTCGAAGAGATTTAAATTAGCCCTACTACAACGTCATCAGAATTCAATAATAAGAAAGCGGATTATTGCCTCGCTTTGGCAGGGGAGAACTGCCGGGTCTTAATGAAAGGGTCAAAGCTAATATAAACTCGGCAGGCACTTGATGCGGGGATGGCGTCGGGACGTTCCTTTTGCGCCGTAATCATTGTGAAAGAGGTCTGGCAGGTATTTTAAACTTGGAAAATCGCACAAATCTGTTAATTAATGAGGAGGAGAGGTCGGGGGGGAGGCGTTTTATATGTTGGAAAAATGAGAGAGAGAAAAAATAAACTGGCAGTTAATTTAGTTAGATTCGAGGGTTTCCTGTATTTAAAATGATGGTTAAGTGCACAAATTAAGTAACAACATATTCATCTAAATATTTTGTCCATTCAATTTAATTTTTTCAACTCAAAGCGTTTATGTCGATTACCGGCGATTACACGAAATCTTGGCGGGCTCCGCGCGGACTAAACCCGGTTAAATTTTGACGCATCTCCCCACTTTGCACTGGGACAAATACTGACTTAAATATGTATCTGTACACGCTGTTTCGGTCTATTAACAATCAATTTCCGCAAAATTAAATTCTAAAACAAAAAAATAAGCATTTTCCTATCCGCTTACCATAAAAATTGAACTCTTCCTTCCTTACCGGCGGTGGCGTAACTATTAAACTCCCCTAATCATCATGAAACCCTCCGCCTCTTAAACGGGCAATTAGTATTCGTTTCAGCGGTCCGGAATCACCATAAACTTTAAACGTCGCCCTCCATAAAACATTCCCTCTAGCGGCATCTCGTCAGGAATCGCGGCCCTTAAATACCTACCACCGATTCCTGTTTTACTAGGCCAATAAAATCGAACACATTGTCCGACTAGTCCCCACTTTAATGTTTAATCCAGGGTAGAGATCGATCGTCATCTATTTTTCCACTAAAGTCTCCCTCCTCCACCGCCCGAGCCGTTTCGACGAGGCGTACGGACGAAGTGGCCCCAAATGAAAATTTACGCTGTGAGCTTTACTACATACATATCGGGAAGCCGTAACACGTTGTGCATAAAATTTATATGAAATTGTTCGATTTCGTGTGCTAGTACGGATGCGGAAGGGTTCGGAATTGGATAATCAGATGAGTTGGAGTTCGTAAGCTTGCAATTCGTGTCGCAAATTCCCGGTTAAATGATGATTTACTCGACTGCTAGGTCTCTAGGTAAATATGATGGCCGTTTAGAATTTATCTCGACGCAAATGCTGTTGTATCCTATCTATGATGACAGATTAAGCATCGAATTTGTTAACACATTTATAAGCTACTAAAACGTTGTCAAATTCTTACTAATTTTGACGTCCTAAGTGTCAAAAAATTTCTGACAGCTGTCAAATTTTGACAGATTTATTACCAAACTATAAACAAAAACTATCAAAGAATTTCTGGTAATTGTCAAATTTTCACAGGACTTACCAGGACCAGTTAATTATCAAAATGGTCTACCCAGCTGTCAAATTGGTTTTCAAAAACCTTTCATCAAAATATGTATTTCTTTAAACTCTCAAATTGTTACAAACATTTACTTTTTACGATATTAAATGTCCTAGCATCAACAGAGAAATTGACCAGTTATATAATCTAATGTAAATAACAATTCGTTTCTTCATTTTGACATTTAAACCATCAAAATATTTCTAACAGATGTCAAATGACATCGATTATTTTCCAAAATACGTTATATCTCTTCTAGACTTTATCAAAATCTAAAATCACTCATTTTATGTCGCTGTCAAAGTGTAAAAGCAGTGTTTTTTTAAAATTTCAATGTTCAATTTCAAGCATTGCAACCACCAATAAACAACATCTGCCAATTCAACTGTCAGATTAATTATCAACACAGCTGTCAAAATGTTATTGACAGCTTCTGACAAGACCAATGTGAAGGAAATACTGAGTAATGGAAGTATTAATTAATAGTTTTCCTCATTTTGACATTTAGACTATCAAAATATTTCTGACAGCTGTCAAATTGTAAAAGAAAAGCATATTTTTCCACAGTTTGACAGACTTACCTACTACTAAAACATAAAGAAAAACAATCAAAGAATTTCCGATAACTGTCCAATTTTTACAGGACTGACTTTAGTCAGTTTAACTACCAAAATCATACGCACACCTGTCAAATTGGTTTTCAAATTTAAAAATTACGAATTATTTTTTGCAGACTTTTAAACAACTTCATTCAATCCATTACCACTTTGATGAATGTGGCTGCGAAATGACAAACACAGAAATTTCTTTAGAAGCTTGAGAATCAAAACAAATTATTTTTTTAAACTGTCAAATTGTGAGAACTTTTTACTTTTACTTTTTACGATATTAAATGTCAAGGAAACAAAACATTGCCCATATACATATAATCTAATGTAAATATCAATTCGTTTCTTCATTTTGACATTTAAACTATCAAAATATTTCTGACAGCTGTCAAATCGTAAAAGAAAAAACATATTTTTCCATATTTTGACAGACGTACTACCAATATAAACAGAAACAATCAAAGAATTTCCGATAACTGTCAAATTTCTACAGGACTCACGTTAGTCAGTTAATCTATCAAAATGGCCTGCATAGCTGTCAAATTGGTTTTAAAATTTAGTAATTAAGAATTATTATTTGCAACTTCATTCCATCTATTGCCATTGTGATGAATATGACTGCCAAATGGCAACGCAGAAATTTATTTAGAACTTTGGGAATCAAAACGAATTAAAATAGTTTTGTCAACGGTCGAATTGTGAGAACTTACTATTTACGATACTAAATATCATAGAAACAAATAAAACTCCCCAGGTAAGTATATAATCTAATGTAAATAACAATTCGTTTCTTCATTTTGGCATTTAAACCATCAATATATTTCTGACAGCTGTCGGATTATAAAAGAAAAGACATATTTTGCCACATTTTGACAGACTTACTACCAAAATATAAACAAAAATGATCAAAGAATTTCCGATAACTGACCAATTTTTACAGGACTTACTTTAGCCAGTTAAACTATCAAAATGGTCCGTGCAACTGTCAAATTGCTTTTCTCATTTAATAATTACAAATTATTATTTTAAGATTTTTAAACAACTTCATTCAATCCATTACTACTATTCTTACATAGCAGAAACAAATTTTTTTTAGAAACTAGAGAATTAATCAAAATATTTTTTTAACCTGTCAAATTGTGAGAACACTTACTTTTTAAATGTAATAAGTATGAAAAAAATTCAAATTCGTTTCTTTATTTTGACATTTAAACTACCAAAATATTTCTGACAGCTGTCACATTGTTAAAATTACGTTTTGTTGTAATAGTTGTAACTCCTGAAGTACATATCAAACTATGAAAACAGTGCAGAAGGAACCAGAAATTTAAAGTGGGTGCAGTCACATCAACATGCTAACCTCTCAAAATGGATATTTTCCATAATTTCAAACTATAGCTATATTTTCTCTTACTACAATCACACTCTGCTATCATTTTGGGGAATATCACCGTTACTGTCAACAGTTAAGATAAAAAGAAAACATTTTGACGAATTAATTATCAAAATATTTTTGACAGCTGTCAATATGATCAAAATCTAAAGTCATATTTTTCATGTTATAAAAAATGTCAACATAAAAGCAGTGATTTTTAGAGATCAATTGTCATATTATTTATGAAATTATTACAGCTGTCAAACTGTTGTTGGGAGCTTCTGAAGGAAATATTAAATAATGGAAGTATTAATAAGATAAAACACAGACAAAATACACATGGTAGATGACAGTTATTTTCTCAATTTTGATATTTAAATTGTTAAAATATTTTCGACAGCTGTCAAGTTGTAAAAATAATAGATTTCAAATTTGACAATTAGGTTATTTTTTTTATTATTCTACTGTCAAAGTACATGAGAGCTTCAAAATTATAATATAACTGGACAGAAAATTTTTCACATAGAAATGTTGCCAACCCATCGGAAATTGTTTGCTGCTGTTTGCCATTATTTGTCTAACGTGGTACAGCCAGTACTTTCCTTGTACTGTCAAATTATGAAACTTGCTTTTTATAATATTGAATGTCTTGCTCTCAAACCGTAAATGGTAGTTGTTTTTGATTTTTGACAGTTACACTATTCAAATATATCAAATCTCAAATTCAAATTCTAAAATACGAATAAAAAAAATCTGACAGCTGTCAATTTGTAGAAAATATCTTATTTCCTCCATTTTAAAGAATTACCAATTTGTTTCTAAAAGTTTTTTTAGAGACTTTTTACATTTTACGTTTTGTAATTGGTAATATTCAATTCGGAACTGTCAGCAAATATCATTTGTATTGAAATCGAATAATTCAGTAGCGTGGTACATATTTCTTTCGTGTGATTATTTGATTATTTTACTAACTGATTCTTTTATCGTGTGGTGAAGCATTTTATAGCAATGTTGACAGCATTATGTCACGATTAGTAACAGCTGTCAAAGCAACTGTAAGTAATTACATAAGCCGTTGCATATCCCATGAAATTATAAGTGAAATGGCAACTTTATAACAAAAATCAGGTTAACCAATACAATCAATCATTTTGGCTCTCACTAGACTATCAAATTTTGACAGCTCTTATTTTGTTAAATGTCAATGTCAAATTATAAAAGCAGTCTTTTTGAGAATTGCTTAGGATGGTAACCATCAAGGACAACAAATCTGTCAAAATTGACAGTTCTGAGAGGAGCATTGTAAATATAACGTAAGTACACACATAAATTCAATACCGAGAGAAGAATTAATAAGTGGAAACCCTACTAACTACTTTCGAAACGTTCTGAGAGAATTTAAGATTTAATTCTATTTTAATACATCCACCCTAATGGCGTAATTTTCCAAAACTACCAACTTCATACCATTACCCTACGTGTACCCTATATGTATGCGCGTTGACAAAACACACACACACACAGCTATACAATATCCATACGCACAGTATGATGAAATATATGCAAATCCGGGTTGGTTTCGCTACTGTTTTTCATATACGCCGCTAGATCTCGCTACTGTCTCCAGTATCTGTATATGCAAATTTATACAATATCGTTATTTGAAAAGGATTCGATGGGCACCAGGGAAATGCGTTCAACCAATAAGTGTGGTGCGGCGAGTTTGCGTTTGATTAAAACCGTAAAATCGAGATTTAATGGCCTCGCCCGCGAAATATATTTTAACGATATCACTTTTGTCGTAAAATTACGAGAGCGAATACGGATCTCGGTGATGGTAAGGGTAGATGAGCTGATAAATACCGGGGTATGTTTTTCGAGTTTCGGAGGGAAATCGAACTTTTATCTCTTTAATTTAAAAATATTAAATATGTATATTTGTCTTTAATATATTCCCATCCCGTTTGAAATAACTACGTTCCATCACTGAAAAGATAAACAAATGCAAATTCCGTTCAAGCACGGTTAGTAGTAATGTAGTGGTTGGAAATGGGAGTAGACTGTAGTGGTAAGCAATTTATCAGGGGTCGTAGTCAAAATGCCATTAATCTTAACTCATTGCGCGAACCAAATATTGCCTGAATAGACCATTAGTTGAAGGAGCCGACGGCGTACACGAGTCTCGCTGAGTCGGGCGTTTTCGAATGCAATTTATTTTGTGTAATGTGTCGTAAAATACACGAAAATTAATCAATATTTTGAATGAATAGGCTTTTTCACTTTGTAAATTAGTTTTCTTTGTCGCAATGTTCGCACGTACCGCACAGAATTAATTCGACTCGTACACTATTTTTATATTTAATGAATGGCGTTGCTGGAATTTCAAAGAAATTTGTTTGGGATTCTGTGTAATGACAGATAACAGCTCTAGGTTTGAGAGTACAAGCCTCAAACAAAGTCTCTGGTGTTTTCCGCCTCACTGGCGGCGCAACAGAAGATTATTGCTTCTCAAATGTTCTACACTAGACGATTCAAGATCGTTCCTTCATTTTGCCTATATAAGCGGGTGGATGGCCTGAACTTTAGTTCAGTTTTATTTGAGCTACCGAGGTGATAACTTCGACAAGCGATATCCTAGCCAACTCCTAGTGCCGCCAATTTGCTTTGTGGCTTTTTGTGCATCTTGAGTGCTTAGTAATTATATTTCGTTATTAAATTTATCGAACGAAAAGTAAAAGGAAATGATGTCTGGTGGAAAGAAGCGCAAAGTAGATGTAGAGGGTCGCTAGTTTTAAGTAAAATGGACTAAAGAATTCTTTTTTATCTTGCACAATGGTATGCCTATTTGTTTGCTGTGTAATGAATCCATTTCAGTGATGAAAGAATTCAATATAAAGAGGCATTACTCAACTAAGCATCCTATGCTGCACTCACTAACAGGACAAATAAGAAAAGGCAAAATCCAGAAGCTTACCGTAAATTTGGAAAAACAGCAGCAAATGTTTCATAAACAAAGAACACAACTTCATAACTTACACGATACTTGTTTCCAACATGTCATCAACATGTCGCACACACGTTTCTTCTTTAAAATGTAGAAAACAAAACCTTGTAGTTCGTACATCAGTATACATCTTGTCGTCGGAAGAAGATGCAGCAGTATTGTCGCTAATTGATGATTGATTGATTGATAATGAGCTAAGAGAAATTATTAAACAGAGAGATTACTTGTACAAGAAAGCGTGCTTTGTAAAAAATACTGAATACTGGTCTGCATATACAAGTAAACGTAACGAGGTGACAAATATGATCAGGTTGAAAAAAAGAGAATTCTATGAACATGTTATCGACAGAAATAGAGACAATCCCAAAAAAATGTGGAAAGAGATTAAACTAGTGGTGGGTCATGGTCTTGGTGACGGTGGAATTGATGGAATGGATGGAATATCATAACAATAACTATCATGCCACTTCAGATATTGCCGAAATATTTAATACATATTTTATAAACAGCATTGAAGAAATTGTAGTGAATGCTACGTACGGAATACACTATCAAAATCTCCATACTAATGCAAATGTTGTACCCTTGCTAGAGTTTAAATAAATTACTGAAGAAGATCTGAATGCCATTGTGAAAAGTATTAGGAAAAATTACTCAGTGGACGATGTGGATATGCAAATCTTACTAGCAGGTGGAATTACTGCACGAAACTTATTGACTACAGTCATAAATAAATCCTTTGAAGAAAACACTGTTCCTAATAGTTGGAAAGTATCAACTGTTACTCCAGTACCCAAGGTTATTAACACGAATAAAGTTGAAGAATATCGTCCCATTAATATGCTGCCGTTAAGTGAAAAAATTATGGAAATACATGTGAAGCACCAATTAGCGGAACATCTACAGTTAAACAAGATATTAATTGAACAGCAATCTGGTTTTAGGGAGAACCATTCATGTGAATCAGCATTGCAACTGGTCTTAGCGCAATGGAAAGAATCAATAGATGAAGGTAAATCCGTAGTAGCAGTATTCTTAGATCTTAAAAGGGCATTTGAAACTTTAGACAGAGGCATACTTATAAAAAAGTTAGAATATTACGGAGTGAAAGACGGAGCGAATAAGTGGTTTAAAAGTTATTTAAGTGACAGATATCAGTGCACAAAGGTTGGAAATGTAACTTCTAAGAAGAAAAGTGTCAACTACGGTATTCCGCAAGGCTCTGTTTTGGGTCCTCTTCTGTTTTTAATTTATATCAATGACATTAAATCTTCTATTTCCGATGACGTACTTTTGAACTTATTTGCAGATGACACTTTGTTCATGGTGAAAATTTAGAGGGAACAATTTTAAAGCTACAATTAGAATTAAATAAATTAGAAAGATGGTTAGAAGCAAACAAATTATTTGTCAATACAAAAAAGACAAAAGTGATGATCTTAGGTAATATAAATAATGCTAGTAATAAGAAATTAAAATTGTTTAATGCTGACATAGCGTATGTAAGTGAATATAAATACTTAGGGATTTTGATTGATTGTAAATTAACATTTAGGAATCATATGAATTACACAATCAGTAAGATAAGTAAAAAAGTAGGTTACTTTCGTAGAATAAGTCAAAATTTATCGTTTAGATCTAGAACGTTAGTATATAAAACTATAATTGCACCGCTGTTTGAGTACTGTCCTACTATCCTTTATTTCGCTAATAGCACAGATAAAAATAGTCTGCAAAAATTGCAAAATAAAGCGATGCGCATCATATTAGACACTAATCAATATGCACATATAGCTGATATGTTACAAACGTTGCATTTTATGACTATTAATCAAAGATTAAGTATGTTAAACATGTTGTTTATTTTTAAAATATTGCATGGCTTGCTACCTAATTACATGTTAAAACGTATTAAATTTGTACAAGAGGTTCACCATTACAATACTAGGTCAGCTACAAATATCTTTGTACCAACAGCAAAAAAGTCTTCAACGCAGAAGTAACTGTTTTATGCTGGTCTTGTGGAATACAATGCAATTCCTTTATATATTAGATCGACAAACACGATTAGAGAATTTAGAAGATTGCTGGTTGGTTATGTGAGAGAGCATTTGTAGTACAGAGGAACATAATTATAATTTAGATTTGTATATTTTATTTGTATATTCTTAGCAGAATGTTGCTAATAAAGTTATTTATTATTTAATAATATTGCGAAGGAATAAGAAGAGAACTACTCGAAAATATTGAGTTCATCCATATAGTACAGCTAATCTTTATCGAAGTATATTTAAAAGTTGTACTGGTGATGTGCCCAATTCATCTAGTGTGAAAAGAATAATCGAAAAATTCGAAAGAACTGGTTCGGTTAGTGATGTGAAAACACGGTAAAGAACAAAACATCACGGCAGTTCGCGAGAATGTGATAGAAAGGCCAGAGACGTCAATTCGCCATCAGGCACAAGAATTGGACATTTCAACAGGCACTCTTCAGCGAATTTTTACTAAAGATTTACAGCTGCATGCCTACAAAATCCTACTGACTCAACAACTTCTGCCAGTAGACCATGAACAGCGAAGAGAATTCACCAATTGGATTTTGCTAACAAAATCATTTTCAGTGATGAGGCCCATTTTCACGTCGATGGCTTCGTTAATAGGCACAACTGTCGCATTTGGGGCTCAGAAAATCCACGAATGATTCATCAGAAAGCAACGCATCCACTACACGTCACTGTATGGTGTGCGTTATGGTCTGGAGGAATACTTGGACCGTTTTTCTTCGAAAACGAAGATGGTAATGCAGTAACAGTGAATGGCGAACGTTGTCGTGCTATGATAACACAGTTGCTTGCGCCTCATTTGGAAGCTATTGATCTTGATGACATGTGGTTTCAGCAGGACGGTGCTACATGTCATACCCCCCCGTGAAACATTGATGATCTTGCACGAGTTTGCTCTTGGTCGTGCCATTTCTCGATTTGCTAACCAGAATTGGCCTCCGCGCTCTTGCGATTTAACGTCTTTAGACTTCTGGCTGTGGAGTTATTTGAAGTCACAGGTTCATGCCAATAAGCCTGCAACCATCGAAGCATTGAAAGCAATGAAATACCACCACATGTATTCAATAACGTTATGGAAAATTTCGTCAAAAGGGTACGCATATGCCAGCAAAGCTGTGACGGCCATTTACAAGATATTTTGTTTCATACGTAATTCCCAAATGTATATTTTCTAAATCAATACATATTTCAATACTTTGCTACAGAAAACCATGTTTTATTAAACGATGAAATCTTGCGCTCTTATTGAACACCCTTTATTTGTAGGCGACCCCCTGCCTACTTTTTGTTTCTTTCCACCAGACATCATCTCCATTTACTTTTCGTTCGATAAACTTCATAACAAAATATAATTAGGAAGCACTCAAGCTGTACACAAAGTCACAAAGCAAATTGACTATCAGTTCGCTAGGATATCGCTTGTCGAAGTTATTACCTCGGTAGCTCAAATAGAATTGGACCATTCACCCGCTTATATAGCCAAAATGAAGGAATCACCTAGAATCGTTTAGTGCAGAACATTTGGGTTGTTGCGGCGCCAGTGAAGCGGCACACATCAAAGACAATCTTACAGTTGTTGCCTACATATGCTTTAAACGAATTTAGGATTGAGGAATATTTCGCAGGAGTCCCCACCCCTTGGACAAAAAAACATACAAAGATTGTACTAAAGGTATTGCACGAATCGTGAAAATATGTTATAATTCTTATAACTTGCGAGATTATTTAGGCTTTACGAGTGTAATTGCTAGCTTCGTTCCAAAATTTGGTTTCACGTATGCTTAAACACAATTTTAATAAATATTGCGAAACTAGATTCTATCTCTGCGCCTAAAAAAAACACACACACTCATAGGATTACAAAATAAATTGAATTCGAATACTACATACATCTAGCCGTAGATCTAACGCTAGTACGTGCTTAATCGGTAATAAAGTTAAAAAAAAACTCGGTTTAAAACTGTTTAATGCAACATGCGCGATATATTTGCAGAGTGCTGCATGGAAAGTGCGCGTCACGTAATCTATTCAAGCCTCGGATAGTCACGGAATACAGTTAAGCCAGTAGTGGATTTACTTGTTTCAAACCGGAAACTCAATTTTTGTATAGTTCGAGAACTGTATCTGCTAGATAGTGTTAAAACGAAAAGACGGAAGAACTCGAGATACCTACAGCTCCTTTATATTCAGCTACTCTATGCGGTAACGGTGCAAGGGAAGAAAAGTTATAATGTCGTTTAGAAACAGTAGGTAGATTTGTGTAATATATACGAGGGCCACTTGAAATGTTTCCGAAATCGGCTAACCTTTTTATGGCAACTGTCAAAATTTCAGACCTTCTCTGTCAATACTTATTGTTTTTTAAAATCGAATTTTGTGCAGTGATAAAACACTTCTTCCCATATTTTCATGATAATTTCTGCGGGATTTAATTTAAAGCATACATAGCTACCGCTGCTGTTTACCTTGGCGTCAGGAGATAACCAAATAAATAACTTCATTAGCGGAACTAAACGTGGCGTAATAACTTGACGTAATGTATTAAGAAGATTGCGCTTTTCCCTCGTCGTTTGCGACAATTCTAAGAATACCAAAAAGCTTAGAGCAGTCTGCAGTCGACGTCGCAGCATTCTCAATTAAGGATATACATACACATACAGCGTTAGTAAAAAGTTCCGGAACGGTCGAATAACTTTATTTGAAAATTATTATTTCTGAAATTTGGTAAGGGGGTATAGTTAATATAAATGCATTTTATGCAATACAGTTTATATTTTTTTCACTTTCGGTTTAATCGGCAATACGTCCAACTTTTTTTTTTAAACGGAACGCCCAGATTTTGTTAACACTTTTGAATGCAAAATAAAAAACTACGTTCAGAAAGTGATAAGACGTTTATTTTTATTCACAAGAAAACAGTTAAAAATTAAAACAGTGTCCTAATACAGAAAAAACAAGGTACCTTTGAAAAAAGTTGTTGTTTAGTGTTTGCATTCTTTTTGCCGTCACATTTGACAATTTTAAAAGCGTTTTAACTTTTGCATCGCTATAAATTTACTTATTTTAGACATTGACACATTTGAAAATGGCAGTAAAACTTACTGAATCAGAACGAATTGAGATATTAATGATGCGTGGGTACGGTGATCGTCAACGTTCTTTTGAAGAGCTTCGTATTTCGTTTAATACTGTTTATCCGGATCGTTACATTAGTAAAAGTACGGTATGCCGAACAATTCAAAAGTTTGAAGTCTTTCGTCAGGTGAAGGATTTACCTAGAAGGAGACGTCCATTAACAGCAACAGATGAAGAAACTAGTTTGAATGTGTTACTTACAGTGGAAGAAAATCATCACGTGTCCACAACAGAATTAGGTCAAATTCATGAGATCTCTCAAAAATCTGCTCATAAGATTCTTAAATCAGCAAGAATGAAAGCCTATAAAATGTATCCCGTCCATGAGTTAACTGAAGATGATCCAGATCGTAGACTACATTTTTGCGAAACAATGACGGAATTGATCGAGCAGCAGTTTAATGTTTTAGATCACATCATTTTTTCAGATGAGGCAACGTTTTGTCTCAACAGCACTGTGAACAGACATAATTGTCGCTACTGGTCAATTGAAAATCCCCATTGGATTGAAGAAGTCCATACACAGCGTCCTCAAAAGGTGAATGTCTGGGCTGGTCTTGTTGGAAACAACATCATACGACCATTTTTTATAAGAGGAAATTTAACTGGAAACGTCTACTTAAATTTATTGCGAAATGAGGTTGTTCCAGCACTTGCGGCCCTCTTTCCAAATGCAAACATAGGTGATTACCCTAATGCACATTTTTGGTTTCAACAAGATGGAGCTCCCCCCCCCATTTTGCCCATAATGTCCGCTATTATTTGAATGAAATTTTTCCGGAACGTTGGATCGGACGTAGAGGAGCAATCGAATGGCCAGCACGTTCGTCAGATCTGTCGCCATTAGATTTTTTCTTTTGGGGTCACTTGAAATGTCAAGTGTACAAAAATCGTCCCCATAATCTTGAACAATTGGAAGAGAGAATAGTTCAAGAAGCCAATCGCATCACTCCAGAACAAATACAAAATTCAATAAGAAATTTTAGTGACCGTTTATATTTTTGTCAAATTATAAATGGAGAGCATTTTGAACAATTATTGTAATCGCAACCTGAATAGACAGGTATCTTGACTTTTCTGTATTAGGACACTTTTTTAATTTTTTAACTGTTTTCTTGTGAATAAAAATAAACATCTTAATACTTCCTGAATGTAGTTTTTTATTTTGCATTCAAAAGTGTTAAAAAAATCTGGGCGATCCGTTTAAAAAAAAAAAGTTGGACGTATTGCCGATTAAACCGGAAGTGAAAAAAATATAAACTGTATTGCATAAAATGCATTTATATTAACTATACCCCCATACCAAATTACAGAAATCATAATTTTCAAAAAATAAAGTTATTCGACCGTTCCGGGACTTTTTACTAACGATGTATATACAGTTCGTGTTTCCGCTACGACCGCTGTAACGCCCTTGAGATCCGATATCATAATACTGTACACGATTTCAGATAATATAACACCAGCTAACAGCCAACGCTTGCTTTTGTTATCCTGAGTACGCGTTTAGTTTGTTCGGGTGTATAATTACGAACACCGTAAGCATGCAATTTGCATTCCGCTGTGAGTGAGTTTATTCTTCTCTGAATGAGTTGGAATCTTGATGGGATGAATAAAATGCAATGTAGTTTGGCATCTATTTGTGATTGTTCGGTGCGGCTCCAGGGGTTAATTTGGATAAGTTATACAGAGTTGTCAGCTAAGTAAAACGGACTAAAGAATTCTTTTTTATATTGCACAATGGTATGCCTACTTGTTTGCTGTGTAATGAATCCATTTCAGTGATGAAGAAATTCACTATAAAGAGGCATTACTCAACTAAGCATCCTATGCTCCACTCACTAACGGGACAAATAAGAAAAGACAAAACCCAGAAGCTAACCGCAAATTTGGAAAAACAGCAGCAAATGTTTCATAAACAAATAATACTACCTCACAATGTTGTGAAAGCTAGTTTTATGATTAGTTCAAAATTAGCATTGTCATTAAAACCATTTGCCGAAGGAGACTTTATCAAGGAGTTAGAAGATTGCAGTGTTTTGTGTCCTTGTGTGCGTATTTGCACACTAAAGTTTGGCCCACAACATGTCAAAGGTTACCCATACTTGGTTTAAAACATGCGCTCTTTGGATGGCGTCCAAAAATTTCCAAATAGATGAATGTGTGGCTAAAATTTGGATTTCAAACCCGCGATGCCAACCTTCCCCAACAACGCCCTCAATTTTATGATTGTAATGGTGGTAGGTTCACTACGGGTGCAATTGCAGTTGTCGAAAGTGGTGGAAAAGCATTGATATCGGATAATATACTATGCAACTAACACAGCATAGATCGAAATTACAAGTAATTCACAGGTCAACAACATTTTCGGAACTGTTACACCACTTAGTGGGTTTTAAAGTATTTTTTATGGTGAAAGACAATATGTAATTAGAAATCTTCCACCACGCCACATTTTTTAGTTATCTTGGTGTAAAGTTTCCCATTTAAGCAAAATCGATGTGATCTCATTCTATGCAATTGCTTGTTCAAACAAGCATAATGACATCACCCTAATAGAAATTTGAACAATAACTCTTCCTATGAGTATTTACAAGTTGTCATATTGAAAACACAACTGATTTCTCAGTTTGGCTGGAGCAACATAGTAAACTATTAGCTTCTTAATTCAGTTAAATAAATTAGGTTGCTGTCGAAGTGTGTATATTATTCTTTTAGTTTTTGTAGCAAGTGTCAGTGTTATTTGCCTGTTCATTATAAAACTATTATAATGAACAGGCAAAGTCGTAATTGTAAAAATTTGGCAAACACTGACAACAAATAAACCTACTTCAAATTTGATGAAAACTGCTTATCAATTTTTATTTTGGGTGTGAACTTGGGGAGCAAGACGGAATATACGGAGGTAAGCCTCGAAAGGCTCTGTCGATAAGCTTCAGCAAGGACACAACGGTATTCCAAGCTGAGGTAGCAGCAATCCATCATTGCGTTGGAGAAGAATAGATGGACCGAGCTCGGAAAAAGCGTCGCCATCTTCTCGGGCAGCCAAGCAGCACTTAAAGCTATTAGTTCAGCAAGTGTTGACTCCAAACTGGTTTGGGACTGCGTTAATGCCCTAAACGAGGTGGGTTCCCAAAGGAAGCTAACTTTGGCCTGGGTTCCCAGCCACGAGGGTGTGAAGGGTAATGAGGCGGCAGACGACCTGGCCAGACAAGGTTCGTCGAGGCAATTCGTCGGGCCCGCCCCATCCTTCGGCACTACCAAATCACAAATCAGTAAATCCATCAACGAATGGATTCACAGTAGGTCCAGGGATTGGGGGCTAAAATCACCTGGGCAAAGACAGGCAAAGGAGTTCCTAAAAGAGCAGAAGCCTGAATTCACTAGAGACCTGCTAGATAAAGACAGGAAGACTGTCAAATTGTTAGTAGGTCTGTTGACAGGTCACTGTAGACTGAATAGGCATATGTACAACATAGGCTTAGCGGAGGACGCCATGTGCAGATTCTGCAGGGAAGACGAAGAAACCCCGGTCCACATCCTGTGCCACTGCGTAGGCCTGGCAAGGATAAAGTTTCTTACTTTGGGCATAGAATATCCCACAGCACAGAGCTACATACAGGAGCCGCTCTCAAGGACGTTAAGCCTCATAAAGAGGGCAAAGTTAGAGGGCGCCTTCTAGGATTGCTGGGGATCACAATAGACCGGGAAGGTCGCGGTGAAAGAGGCCCGTACGGCCACCCCTAATCTAATCTAATCTAATCTAATCTGGGGAGCAAGACAAACGATTGACACCCCATATAACGTGCATTAGGTGTTATGTAAGATTATCACAATGGTTGCAAGGGAAACATGAACATGACAAATCACCATGATGATTGCTACTTCTGTATGGCAAACGTTACTGGATTTTCTTCTAAGAATAAAAACAAAACTGTCTATTCGAATATTCCATCGGGTATGAGACCAGTTCCGCACGGAGAAGATCTGCCTATTTCCTATCTGAATTTAACAGGTTTGGTTCTACGAACAATGTTAATTAGAGCGGTATCTTTTATCGCATATGAATACCTAGCTTATGGAAACTCCTTGTCGATACCACACCCTCGATAGTTCATACTTTAACGTGTTTCGTGGTACTTAATCCTCTATTTGTCCTGCCTCGTGAATATTTTGTAAGTCGTGTGAATAACATTCGGGTTGTACGTTGCTTTACCTAAAAATTCGTAGTTGGCTGGACAAATTACATCTGTCTGCCTGGTAGTAGCGTTCACCGTATGAAATCATTGTATATTTACCCTTTTAACGTTACTTTCCACGACAATCAGCCGAGATTGTTATCTTGCAATTATTTCTAAGTTTTAGATTTTCTTTTGATAGATAGGTTATGCGTAGAGCTGTCAGATTTAAGAACTGTTAGACACTAATTACTGTATAGTGGCACCACTTTATTTTCTCTGGGGTTGGTAACATTGTTTCATTTTGTTTCCGCTATCTCTTTGCTTCTAGAACGATCGACCACGTTCTCACTTCGTCCATTTTCTGTCATACGGGTACACGTGCGCTAGATAAGTTTTGATCCAGGTGGATCCTCGCTAGTACAGCGGCTCTGTTCTACGCATGTAATACTGTCTGGGTACTCGACTTCAAGTCGGTGCCATATATATTTGCGATATATTTTCGAATTTATGACTAAATAGTCAGATTAGATTACGGAACCCGTTGGTGTGTCGTGACCCCTTCTTACAGGGTGAGTAATGAAGTCTTTTCTCTTATCTAAGCTGGTTTCTAAATCTTTCCTTCTTATCTTAGGGTTTTAGTTCCGGTTTTTAGTTCCAGTTCTTAGTACCAGTTTTTCTAGTACCGTTATTAGTGCTGGGTTAATTCCAGTCCATAGACGTAGTAACACTACAAGATATAGTTCCTTCCGTTTACGGCACGTGGGAATCCGTACACGGGGTCTCGTTTTCCCCTTTTCCTTATATGGATTGCCAGGACCACCTCGACGTGGACGCCTTCCGTAGTACTGGTGGATGCAGGTCAAATTTACGTCTATTTCTTTTTTTATTAACCTCGAATTTTTTTTAAACTTTACAATTTCTAATCTTGCAATTTAACGTCTGCAAGTGTAAATTTTTAAATGCTGTTAAACCAGATCTAGCTTCAAATTTTCTTCACTTATAACTTTGTTTCAAACTCAATAATTAAACTAGTGTAAAAACCTTTGAGCTCTCTAGGAGCGCTTACGTCAAACTTACTTTTTTTATTAGTTATTATATAAATTCCTATATTTAATATATATGTCCAGATTTTCTGGTAAATTTCTAGATTTAGTTTGGGGAAATGTTCCCGTTACCTTTTTTTTGTAAATAATTTGATGTGCGCCGCGTCTGATCAGACCAAGCTTACCTTAAAAATATTGTCTAGGGTGATCTTACTTAAGGTTTTAGTTTTAATCGCCGTGTGGCGCTTGAGCCTATGATTTAACTCTTTTTATTAACTGTGTTTGCCAGAACACCTGAATATAAGCCTAATATAGGTTACTATTTTTTTTTACTGTATACGCGTGTTTCGTGTGACTACCCTCTTCCCCCCTATACTCCCCTTCTGGTTTCCAGAGCGGGGTAAGTACTCTGGGTGCTTCGTGGTGTAGTTTATTGGAAACCAGTGGCGCTACCAGTTCCACCTAACCCACGCCGTCTCCACTGTGCTGAGCCGCCCTCGAAGTATCCCCTACATATGACAACAGGTAGGTCCCATGGGTAACAACCGTAATCCAGTCCCGCATTAAGTACCGTATTAAGTAACAGTTAACAACGGCCTGGTAGCACATTTACAATCCAACAGGAACATAGCTGATCTTGTTTAGTGAAATATTTCATTAAATCCTTATCTCTGTTTCTGTAATGTGAAATCTTGGTGTCCTTTTTCAGAAAGTTCCACTCCTGTAACCGTGAAGCTAGAAGTTCTGCTTGCTGTTACATGCTGTGATATAGTTCGCGAACCAAATCATTAAGTTCCGCTTGTGAAATAAAATGTGGTTCATTAGATGATTTTTCTGGAATGAAATCGTCGTCTTTTGATGATCCTACTGCTACAGAATAGTCCTCTTCAGAACTAGCGTGCTGCATACCTAGGTATGCTCTATACAGCGTGTTCAAATTGAAGTCGGCACTATTGCTAACTTTGTTACTACTAAAGATACGATGTTGGTTAAATTACCAAACTAGTAGCGTTTTTTCTTGCGTTTACGATGGTAACATTTAAAAAACAATTGAACTTCAGGCTGTCGAGATATTTAAAAAAATAACATTTTTTTAAATGGAATACCTGTATATTTTTGGATATTTTAAAAGATAATTTAATTTTAAACAAAATCTATTAATACATAGATACCCAAAAATTAACAAATAAACTAACTACAAGCATTTAAATGTAGCAGATCAACTTGATATGAAGATCGTGTAGCCAATATATGGTCGACTATTGACAACTGAAAGAAACGTTTTATTATAATTTGTCATCTCATGCGAACAAAAAATAGTCACTAGTTTGATGGTAATCATATTTTAGTTGTTAATCGCTTGCTAATAAGTAATAATAAAAACGCCATTTATCTTTTGCTTTAATTGTACCTTTATTGTAAGCGTAGACAGAGTCAATTTATTTCTAATAGTTTTATCACAGATAACTAGAACTAAAACAAAAGATACATAGTATCTGTCAAGATTACGAGTGTTAGTTAAGTCAACGTACATAAATATACTACATAAATAGCTATTTGAATTTGCTCCAACAATGGCATTTACACATTTAGAAAAATGTGATATGCTAGAAAGTACTCTTACAGGTGAACGATACGCAGAATTGTTGAGAAATACAATAGAGGAGTTCTTAGATGATCTCGATTTAGCTGATCGCGCACAAGTTATTTTCCAGCAAGATAGTGCACCACCGCACAATTCTCAAGCTGTTGCTGGTTTATTAACACAACTTTTTCATGATCGCTGGATAAGTACACGAGGACCAGTTTATGGCCACCACGTTCACCAGACCTTACCCCTCTTGATTTTTATTTCTGGGGATTTTTAAAAAATGAAATTTATAAAAATCGCAATGAACATACAAATGATCTTCAAGAAAGCATCAGCAATATTATAAACAACATCGATGGACGAACGATCTTAATAGCTGTTAGAATGGTGTACAAACGTGCTCAAAAGTGTCTAGAAGAAAACGGGAATGTTTTCGAGCATATGATCTAATCTTTGTTTTGTAGTTTTTATTTGTTTTTACTTTTTGAGTTTAATACTCGCTTCATCTTTACGTCCTTGTAGTTTTTAAGAGTAGGGTGGTTATGCAGTCAATATTTTGCATTCAGAATTTTGTTTTTTGTTGTTCAAATAAGAGTATTTAATATTGACAATAATAAAGAGCAAAGTGTATTAATTTTTCGATAACTAGTCAATGTCTACATGATTTTCCATTAATACTTGTAGTTCGTTTATTTGTCAATTTTTGGGTACCTATGTATTAATGGATTTCATTTAGAATTAAATTATCATTCAAAATGTGCAAAAATATACAGGCTATTCCATTTAAAAAAATGTAATTTTTTTTAATATCTCAAAAACACGAAGTTCAATTGTTTTTTAGGTTTTACCATCGTATTCGGAAGAAAAAACGCTAATAGTTTGCTAATTTAACTGGCATCGTAGCTTCAATAATAACGAAGTTAGCAATAGTGCCGACTTCAATTTGAACACCCGGTATATCCCCAAAGTTTCAATTTTTTTTGAATTTCCGGGTTCGGAATCTTCCCTTGTAAGTTAAGTGATGCCAAAGTGAAAGAAGGAATATTTGTTGGGCCAGATATTGGGAAACTCCTCAACGATGCAATATTTGACTCCAAGTTAAATATTGTAGAGCTATTGGCATGGAAGTCATTTAAGAATGTGGTGCATGGTTTCCTGGGTAATAACATAGCCGAAAATAGTGATCAGTTAGTAGAAAATCTATTGGTAAACTACAGAAATTTAAGCTGCCGAATGTCGTTAAAAATACATTTTTTGCACTCACATCTTGATTTTTTCTCACCAAATTTGGGCACTGTGAGTAATGAGCAGGGAGAGCGCTTCCATCAGAATGTATTACAGTGGAGCGGCGTTACCAAGACAAATGGGATGAGTCAATGATGAGCGATTATTGTCGGTTTTTGCTAAGAGAGGGCTCTACTTCGCACAAATAACATTTTTCTTCAAGATTTGTAGTTTTTTTATATGTTTTATTTTTTATATTTACAGTTTGAATGATTTTAAATACCAAATAAAATTTGAATACCGAAATTAAAAGTAATAAATACCATGATGCGGCAATCATGAAGGGTGTATAACAAGAAAATTAAGGGTGATGGGGAAAAACTGATTTCATTTTCAGATTCCATGCATAAAATACATTAAGGATCACTAATTTACGTTTCAGTTCCAATTTTTTTTTTAATGTGTAGACCGGTGTTACAAATCCCCAATAGCATCTCCATCAACAATAACACTTACTTGTATAATGATTGTGGTTCGATCCGGAAGTTCCGGACGGCTTGTCGCCGCGCGTAATCTCCTCGTCGGACTTCATTATTTCCGATTCACAGTCCAAGTCCATCGGTTGCTGGTCCACCTTGAACCACTCCACAATGACGCGTCGGATATCGAAGACCTTCTCCTCGGCTCCAAACTCCCAGATTCTGTCCTGTCGTAACGAGACAAACACTGATCGTCAGTAACGCACAACAACCGCACACACACGACACGTATGCGACAAATCTATACACAGCTGCAGGATCCCGGAATTAAATCGTGTAATCCTGTTACGGAAAAAAACAAGCGCGGATAATTTAATTATACTTTCTATGTTTATAGGTTTGATTTATTTAGATCATCATCAAACTTGTTCCGGGTTATATATTATTACGTTTATATACCCCGGAGTTACGTAGTTCCGAATACACGAAAAATATATCGGCCACGAACAGGTTTAAGCGAAACCCGAAGTTCTCGGCTGGAGTTCGCGAAGTCTACGGGGGGTATTTCCCTCTTGTGTTTACACGAGAGACCCCTGTAGTCTACGTGCGGTTGTCCGCCGAGCTATATACAATACACAGAGTTCGTGAGGAGTTTCTCGGGCGTCGTCTGCGTGGTCGAATTCTGTGCAAGTCTGGATTCGGCCCCGTCCTCCTGCAACAAAGGGAATAGTTTTATTGTTGTGTATACTGTTCTGCGAAATGCTGTTGATGGTGAGATTTGGCCGGGCGGAAGCCGCATCATATATATATGTAGGTATATGGCGGAAATTGTATTGAAGTAATTTTCGTAACGATAGAAGTTGAAATTGCGCTATTAAAAGTTAGTTTTAATGTGTCGCAATAAATGTTGTTCCGATATTAATAACCAGGTCTCATCGATCAACTATAAATGTACTATTATGGAGTCAATTTATTGATAGTAATAATTTGAGTTAACCTCCAATTACAGGGATAATTGCTGAATATATAAACCCACGATATATTAATATCCTATGACATTTCATTACAAATTAGCATACAAAAATAACTTAACAAGTAATATAAATGCATATGTTTCCAGAATCGGCAAGAGATGGCGCATGAAAGTTGCATTGCATTTATTGGTAGAAAAGGGTAACCTTTTTATGGCAACTGTCAAAATTTCAGACGTCAGTAGGTAAACTATGTCATTATCAACTCAATCACTCGACGTGGACAGGCTATATAAGCCAAGTACCTACTATACACAGTAATTCATTTTCGATCCTCACCATTACGATCTCGTTCTAGTGGTGTATTTGAAAATTTTATACGACGTTTCGTTTTATTCGAACCATTATCAATTTTGTTATTTCTTATAGGCGCCATTTTCGATTTTGACACAGATAGAAAGACTTTCTTTTTCTGAATTCAACCGTGTGTCAAACAAATTTGATATTGTGTGTTAATTGACGAACAATGTGCGTTTTCATAAAGTTAATTTATAGTATATTATGACACTAGTGCATAATCAAGCTTTTAAAGCACGAGTAACGAGTTTAAAGCCACGATGCGAAGCGGAGTGGCTTTAACAATAATTTTAACTAAAAGAAATCAAATCAATAATTTCAATACATTTTATCGAGTGAGATGTGTCTCTATATTATGTCATTTGACATATCACTTAATTACTAAACATCATTATTGTATTAATTATGTCGACAGAAACTCAAAAACTAGCTGCTGAAGCTGAATTAAGTTTAATAACTGCAAAGTCCAAATAATAATTCAAATCAATAATCAATAATTCCAATACATATTATCGAGTGACATGTACCTATATGTCATTTGACATTTCCTGACATTTCACTGGACTATTAAACGCTTGGGATTGGCTGTTACCAAGCAACCTTTATACGCACGCCGTGCGATAAAGGCCCGATTATGCACGCTTGGGCGTGTTTTGATTGGTTTATGATGCATGCATACTAAAAAATTTTGTTTCTAATTTGTAACAATAAATTAGAATAGCATTAAAATAATATAAAGAAAGCTATAAACTAGCTAAAACTAACTATAACTAGCAAATATGTGGCAATTTTCAATAATGCACAATCGTGTACGTTTTCAGGCTGTTTGAACTGCACTTTGAATGCTTCACCTAGGAGTTACGTTGAAGGCATTTTCGACTCTATATCGAAGTTCTTCTATGTTATCTGGAAGATCACCTTTATCTATTTTGATTGTCTTAGTTTTATAATATCAGTGTGAGATCTTTTAGTTGGTCTTCCAATGTTGAAGATCGCCACTTGGTGGTCCCACCAAGCAGATCAGCTTCCAACAGTGTGGCACAACACCACATTATGAAGCACATCTTAAAAGATATTTGAACCACATATTCCCTTATAAGGTCATACTGAGGTGACCCTTTGTGGTTTGATCGGATTCATTTTTTTATCACGGAGGACCTTGCACCGTTTGTAACGATTTTTCTGTGTTAAAATCGTTCCGACGTGTTTATACTTTTGACCCTGACTGTATATGTATATTTTTCAATATTTAAAGTGAATGATAACAGTGCAATCTAGGTGGCGTATGCTTCGTCTAGTTACGCCGAAGAACAGAACTAAAAATTTCGGGCTTCTTGCTGACACCTTCGAATAAGACGGTCGATTTTTCTGACCGAGAGGCTTTCATTAGGTGGGTACTTTCTTTAAGAAATTTATTTCTGAATTTGTAACTTTTTCTTTGGTTGTGCTGATTTTAATATATGTATATTACACCGTGGTTATTTGCTTTTGAATTGGTAATATTCGCTCGTGTAGGTAATGTAACACGTGTTTTACTTGTGATAGGTTAAAACGTATTTTTCGTTTTTCTTTGATACTGCCGCAGATTCTAAACTGTTTTAGGTAAAATAGCAGCAATTTTCGTGGGATAAGCAGGTCCAGAATATGTAATTGAGGTAGATTGTGTAAATTAAGGCCTCCCAATTTGACTTGCCGAATTTCAAGGTCGACTTCGACTCAGACAGAGACAAAGGTTGGTTTTTATTTGTATATTTCTCTGCTATCGTTTTTACCTCTTTGATATATTATTCCGCAGGGGGTAGAAGCAGAGAAGGAGCAGAGGAAGGCCTAAAGAAGTATGGGAAAATGTCATAGGAAGGATTATAAATAAAAAGGGAAGGACATGGGAAGAAGCAATGCAACTGGCTCAAGATAGGAAGACATGGGCTACATTTGTCTACGATTAAAATTGGAAAGAAACCTCGACACCCAACTTGGGTAAAAGAGGATTATCGATTATATATATATATATTATTCCGGCATATACACACATATTTCGTTACATCGTTTTACCTATAAATTTTGATCTTTTTTAGTATTTAATATTTTCCGTCATAACGAACTTAGTTGTTCCTTGTCAAATCCTTCATTTAGTTTTTTGGGTACATTTTTTTTTATTTTCACGAAAAATACAGCCTTGGCCATATGTTAATTTCGAAGAATTTAGTGCACTAAAAAAATTAAATTAAAATCAATTTGTTTATTATAGATAGTTAATGATATAGTTTTAAGTATTTTTTTACCCCTTCCAAATTTATTGATTATATTTTGTAATCCATTTGGACTTGGTACTGCTGTGTTCTTTCTGTTTACAACAGGTAGCAGAGAAGACCACCTGAAGTGAGGACACCGACCGTAATAAAGGAGAACACCTTTACTACCACCATCACTGGAACCCTTCAGGTGGGGCCATCTGCCTGTTGTGGACGGGAAGACCAGCAGTGTATAAATGTACGAAGGAGGTAGTTATAACTTTTGGATTCATTTACATATTGACTGTTGTCATTAGATTGAGTTTTATCTTGAATAAATTGTTACTGTGAGTTTAAACTGTTGTTTTCTTGCATCCTGCAACAACAGACATCAGCCCAGGTTTGAACCTTTTCCTTTTAAAAAGCCTCTGGCGCCCAAATTTTGGTTTTTGTTTTTTAATTTCGTTATCTTGGCTGATGTCTGTAAAGAGAAAGGAGACCCAATTACGAACCCGACCTTAGGGATTTTAATATAGTTGAAAGGTAGTTATACGTTATTACAAAAATTCCGCGACAATTTGGATTTGGAGAGTCGACTAGGTACTCATTTTCAGCAGGATGGAGCACCTCCCCATAATCATAAACAAGTTCCAAGACTTCTACAGCAACTGTTTGGAGATAATAAGTGGATAGCCACATATGGCCCTGTTACTTTTCCCCCTCGTTCACCAGATATAACGCATCTGGACTTTTATTTTTGGGGATATGTAAAAAGTGAGACCTACAAAATACGATTCAATAATGTACTCGTAGATGATGGTCTACAAAACTGTATCCACGCTCTTATTGATTCTATTGACGGCAGAGTTGTTCGCAACACTACACAAAGTGTCTTTAAAAGGTCACTAAAATGTGCTCAACTAGGAGGTGATGTTTTTGAGCATCTACTGTAGACATTTTTTTTTAATTTTTTGCTTGTATTGGCTTTGAAAATGGATTTTGTTCGTCCAATTTGACTACATCTTATTTTTTAATTATCTCAGTTATTTTCGAAGTCATATGAACATTCTTGTTAAGCAAGTGATTGTATACATCGATTGGCATAACAATATACTGGGCGTTCCATTAGAAAAATACAGCGTTAGTAAAAAGTTCCGGAACGGTCGAATAACTTTGTTATTTGAAAATTATGATTTCTGAAATTTGGTATGGGGGTATAGTTAATATAAGTGCATTTTATGCAATACAGTTTATATTTTTTTCACTTCCGGTTTAATCGGCAATACCTCCAACTTTTTTTTTAAAACGGAACGCCCAGATTTTTTTAACACTTTTGAATGCAAAATAAAAAACTACATACAGGAAGTATTAAGATGTTTATTTTTATTCACAAGAAAACAGTTAAAAAATTAAAAAAGTGTCCTAATACAGAAAAATCAAGGTACCTTTGAAAAAAGTTGTTGTTTAGTGTTTGCATTCATTTTGCCGTCATATTTGACAATTTTAAAAGCGTTTTAACTTTTGCATCGCTATAAATTTACTTATTTTAGACATTGACACATTTGAAAATGGCAGTAAAACTTACTGAATCAGAACGAATTGAAATATTAATGATGCGTGGGTACGGTGATCGTCAACGTTCTTTTGAAGAGGTTCGTATTTTGTTTAATACTGTTTATCCGGATCGTCACATTAGTAAAAGTACGGTATGCCGAACAATTCAAAAGTTTGAAGTCTTTCGTCAGGTGAAGTATTTACCTAGAAGCGGAGGTCCATTAACAGCAACAGATGAACAAAACTAGTTTGAATGTGTTACTTACAGTGGAAGAAAATCATCACGTGTCCACAACAGAATTAGGTCAAATTCATGAGATCTCTCAAAAATCTGCTCATAAGATTCTTAAATCAGCAAGAATGAAAGCCTATAAAATGTATCCCGTCCATGAATTAACTGAAGATGATCCAGATCGTAGACTACATTTTTGCGAAATAATGACGGAATTGATCGAGCAGCAGCCTAATGTTTCAGATCACATCGTTTTTTCAGATGAGGCAACGTTTTGTCTCAACGGCACGGTGAACAGACATAATTGTCGCTACTGGTCAATTAAAAATCCGCATTGGGTTGAAGAAGTCCATACACAGCGTCCTCAAAAGGTGAATGTCTGGGCTAGTTTTGTTGGAAACAACATCATAGGACCATTTTTTATAAGAGGAAATTTAACTGGCAACGTCTACTTAAATTTATTGCGAAATGAGGTTGTTCCAGCACTTGCGGCCCTCTTTCCAAATGCAAACATAGGTGATCACCCTAATGCACATTTTTGGTTTCAAGAAGATGAAGCTGCCCCCCATTTTGCCCATAATGTCCGCGATTATTTGAATGAAATTTTTCCGGAACGTTGGATCGGACGTAGAGGAGCAATCGAATGGCCAGCACGTTCGCCAGATCTCTCGCCATTAGATTTTTTCTTTTGGGGTCACTTGAAATGTCAAGTGTACAAAATTCGTCCCCATAATCTTGAACAATTGGAAGAGAGAATAGTTCAAGAAGCCAATCGCATCAATAAGAAGCATTCAATAAGAAATTTTACTGACCGTTCACATTTTTGTCAAATTGTAAATGGAGAGCATTTTGAACAATTATTGTAGTCGCAACCTGAATAGACAGGTATCTTGATTTTTCTGTATTAGGACACTTTTTTAATTTTTTAACTGTTGAATAAAAATAAACATCTTAATACTTCCTGAACGTAGTTTTTTATTTTGCATTCAAGAGTGTTAAAAAAATCTGGGCGTTCCGTTAAAAAAAAAAAAAGTTGGACGTATTGCCGATTAAACCGGAAGTGAAAAATATATAAACTGTATTGCATAAAATGCATTTGTATTAACTATAGCCCCATACCAAATTTCAGAAATCATAATTTTCAAATAACAAAGTTATTCGACCGTTCCGGGATTTTTTACTAACGCTGTATACGTTTTTAGCGTATAAAATACTACATCTGTCCTAATTTAACCAATCATGTGGATCCTACAATAACGGGGATACCAATGGTGCACCTTTAATTTGGTTCATTCTGTATACCCGAACACTAATAATCAGAAGCTGCCAGATGTAGAGGATATGGTGGATGTGATAGTATATCTTATTCAAACTGTCAAAGATTCTGGCGAGTTACCAAACTTCTATGAGGTCTCGCATTATCTTGGTGGAACACTACACTTTCTCTTATTGAACAATTCTGGGCTTTTCTGATTTAATGAATCATTCAGTTGTTTTTTCCAACTGACGACAATACACTTCAGAATTAATCGATGTATTGTCTGGTTAAAAGAGCTGAAAAATCCTACCAAACAGATAACATCACCTTTTTTTGATGAATCTTTTTCGTTTGCTTCTAGAATATCAAAATTTCCGCATTCAAATTTTGCAAAATCAGTTTTAGCACTAACGTACTGTCAATACATCTTCACCATACACATTGGGGATAATTTTAAAGAATAAAGCCGAAAATGCTTTTTACTCTCCATGTTTGCCAGCTGCAAACTGTTGAATGATAATCGAACTAATCTTCACAGTTAATTTCACGGTTTTTAATATTTCAAAAGCACGATTAAAGCTGTACCCACCTGGCTAATACATATTACAAAAGCATTTTGATTTTAATTACAACCTCTGCTCATCAAACATAGATTATTTAACATGTTTAATCTCTCAACAGGCTTAGTATTGATCGATTGCTCCAATTGTGCGTTAAAAATTTACAACGCAATACGCACACGTCTGATATTACATATTACCTGTGTATGTATAATAACGGACGGGGAAATCAACGCATAGTACATACGTCCGTACATATGCATGTACTCTCTACTTCATTAGCAGTGCAATAGTGTAAACACGGCGAATTATGTTACACAATTAGGTTAATTGTATTCGAACCGATTAATTGGTTTTCCGGGAGCCTGAAACCCCCTACTGGTTATAAAAAAAAATAATCCTCCTTCCAGAACAATATTTATAAACATATGACATGATGATGAACACGTTATGTAAATAATTTCTACAACATTTTATTATTTTCAGGATTAATGGGGAACGCTACTTTGTCTTCACCTGTTGTCTGTTTTAGCAAATCCCCTGGCAGTTCTGTAAGCGTTTTAACGCATTAATCTTATGCCACAACAACAACGTAGATACAAACTGTAGAGTTGATATTTATGTATTTCACGAGCTGAAAATAGGTACACAGGAAAGTTTTATAACAAAATGCATTTTAGCGTTTTAGTATTAAACCTTTCGGTGAAAATGTAATCTGTATATATTTTAAATTGTTGTAATAATTATCACGCAATATGTGTTTTATGTTTAATTGTATAAAATCAACAATAAATTTTGACTTATCCGGCTAACGCCAAATATCAAATATCGCTTATGGTTGATAACTGTTATCATTTATTTTGACCTCCAAATTAATTATTTGTAGTTTGGAACACGTTTAAAATATTTTCCAATTGAAATTTAAATAAGTAGTTCAACAGTCGACTTAAGAGAAGAGAAAATGTTTATATTTATGTGTTTTATCACGTTAGTTAGAGTGGATTTTGTGTATTTGCAACAAAATGTAAGTATGTATGTTCATATGTCTGTATTGGCTGGTGTGCTTCCCTTCAATGGACTAACTAGCCCATTATTCTCCAGTACTCTATTCTATCTTTAAAAGTTTCTCAGGAAAAATGTTGCAGATAATAAATCCTATCATACCTCAAAGCAGCCATTGCGTCATTTCTCAGTAAATGCAAATATCAGTTTTATTATTATTATTATTATTATTATTATTATTATTATTGTTATTATTATTATTATTATTATTACTTGACTAAGAAAATTTATATATACGCGGACTTACAGCGTCTTTTCAGGCAATCCTGAGTATATTGTTAAATATATTCCATGTGTTACATGGAACATATATCTGCCAGCGTATGGACCGTTGGTCAAAGTCAAAGCTTTATATCATTTCGTCTTTTAGTTTACCCAAGTCTGGCCTGGCCAAGATGGTTTGGAACCATCTACTAAATTTTCTGATCTGAAGGATTTGCTTTTTGTTCAATCCTCATAGCACGCATTGTGGCTTCTCTCCTCGCCTGCAGATGAATGAGATTAAGAAAGACTTTCATTGCTGGCTGAGGTTGGGCAAGTTCAAATTTCACCAGTAATGCTTAAAGAAACACAGTTATCAGCTGAATTGTAATCCAAGGTAAGAAGAAGATCGTTAGGAAAGATGGAAGAAAACATAAACAAAACAATAAAATTTGAATGATTCGTAGTACTCAAAGCATATTGGAGATTTAAACCAAATCAGACTTGATTGTCTTTGATTTACCAAATCTGGAGCAATGATGGTAACTTTCTTCATTGGACAGCACTTTCTTTTTTTGGAAATTAGTATGGTCTTCACATTATCACACGTATCACCGACTAAAACCCCTCCATAGCGCTCCAAACTTTACATTTAATGCAACTGCCTCATTGTTTTCTGTCTTAACAGTTCATGGCGCTCTTTTTGACTCATGATGTCTTTTATCATCTGGTGGATGGCCTGCCAGTTATTCTTTCCATTACATTTTCTGTACCATAACGTCAGGTGCCAACGTATATTCCACTTCACAGCATGTCACCTGCCTGAAGGTGGCCCATCTACTAGCCTAAACATTGTCCTATAGATGCATGTGGAACCTTGATTCAGCATGCCAGATAGGTGACCCATAGAGCAAGATATTTTGCATGGCGCCACATAGCACAGCCGACTTTCCATCTGCTGGTCCGCTCATAGTGGGCTGAGCTTTAATACCTTAAGCTTAGGGGTTAAAATCTCTCCTTTCAGATTCTTCAGAAAACGATGGAAATCACTATTTCGCCTATCTCTAAGAATCACAGCTTTAGACTTGTGGGCCGATAGTACTAGTTTGTGGTTTAATCCACGCACTTATCCTTTGTAGACATTCATTGGTGTCAATAAGTACATCCCTACTTTCAGCTTTTTAGCTCCTACCAGTGCCAAGTCGTCCACAGTTTAGTTAGATCCCGGCCAAGAATTCCATTAAAGGAGATTCCACAGGATAGGACTGAGAAGCGATCGCCGTGGTTCATCTTCACTGATCCAAATTTTCCTATTGGTCAATTTACTTTGACAGTCTTCTACGTCGTAAGAGCTGAACGATGATACTGTGACTAGCAGTGTTAAAAGCATTCTTAATATCCATAGTGACAAGGACACACAAGGCTTGTTATATTCATTTGTCGCCTCCATAAAAGCTTCTAGCATCTGTAGAGCGTCTGGACCGTTGATTTACCTTTTTGAGAACTGATTCTTAGATTATTCATAAAATTTTGCGTTGTAAATTAGTAAATTCTAAATTATTCATTTGAAAATTATTTTGTGTTAATACTGTATTTCGGCAGAATTCTCAGAGCATTTTTAGGATTCCATCATATGTCATTGGTACGACTGATGTTAGACTCATAGCCCACAAGAGAATACTGAGTCTCATCAAAATTTTCAAACCCAAATTTTATGGGTGTTTCTAACTTTTTATTTGGGATACTTCCACAAGAAATAAAATTTAGTAATCTGATACATCAACTTAGTGGACCAACTCTATTGATCCAGCGATTATTGAAATTATGATTATGTACATCACGTGAAATCACCAGATAGTGTGCCAGATAACTACCGCATTTTTAAGTTTAAGTCTTTAAGTTACAATGGTGTAAAGGTTTATAAACTTTTTAAGTCATTTTTAAAGTTACAAAATAGGAAACAATCACTTTTTTACAATTTGACAGTGTAACGTCAAACCCACGTCAAACCTTTTTAACAATTATAACAAGTTTGGCAGCTACTACAATATTTTAGCAGTTGGCACAAATAATTTGAGAATTGATCTACTGCTCTGTATCTGTTGAAGAACTACGAGACTACGAGGTAATGTAAAAAAAACAGAAATAAAATTATGTTGACAGTTACGAGATATAATTAATCCAAGCAAAAAGTGCTTTAATAATTTGACAGCTGTCAAAAGTGTGATAGATATAACCACAAAAAAATTACAAATTGTGGACTTTCCAGGAATTATGTATTACGTTTTCTATCTTATGTAAATATTCCCTTTTAGGTGAGATTTGTAGCAAATATACCATTAACCATTGCTACATCTAATCTAAATCTTCTAATAACTGAGATGCGGATTATAAGCATCTAAATGTACTCGCACTGTTTAGTACTGCAATTCATTTACTTAAAGAGCAAATTTATCCTCCTCATCTTTAATCAATCTCCTTGCATCTTCGTGTAGCTTAAAAGCTTTCTGAAAGATGCAATTTCCGTATGTTTTAAATGGGACTTTGCGTAGTATAGCTACAAATATCAAGGAAACCACTTTAGGTATATATACGTACATACATATGTATGTAGTATTACAAACTTTCCATTTAAATTTGGTCTTTAATAATATTTGTATACTGCCAATATTTACTTTTATTTTGATTTAAATTACACTATTATTGGCATTTTGCAATAACTACTAGCACTGATTAGCTTTTCAACAAAGCTATATCGTTTTAATCAACCTAATTATCGGTTATAATTAATTGCTATATGTAGGTATATACATAATATGTATACCATTCATTAACTTCATAAACTTATTGTTACCTATAAATTATTGTGATTACAAATTGGTATTTTACTCTAAATTTATTCAGTTTGCAATTTCTTTTTAGTATGTATATGTACATATGTATGTACATATTCTTATGACCAAAGATATGTTAGTCCTTTTTTAGAAAACATCAGCACTGCATTGTTGTAATTTCAATCTCATTTCTTGATAAAAAAAAATAAATAGTATGTGGTTTCAACAGAATAGAGCATTACTATGCTTGAAATCTTCGTTAATCTTTAAAATTTTTCCCAAGAAATTGATTGCGAGACAAGTCAAGACAAGTAGTTGGCACCAAATTTTTTAATGAAAATCTTAATGGGCAAAGATATTTTAGTCTTTTTTTTTAGAAAACATCAACACTGTATTGTTGTAATTTCAATCTCATTTCTTGATTAAAAACACAAAATAAATAGTATGTGGTTTCAACAGAATAGATCATTACTATGCTTGAAATCTTCGTTATTTTTTGAAATTTTTCCCAAGAAATTGATTGGAAGACAAATCAAAATCTTCTGGTCTGACCCCATATGTTGAGTTCCTTTTTAGGGTACCTTAATAGCACACTTTAAGTGATAAAGCCAATTAGTCTTGGCAAGAGCTTAAGGAACATATCAAGTGAGTTAAATTGTCCATCAGAATCATCTACCAGATGTTTAATTTGTAACACATTTTGGTCATTTTCAGAATTATGATACAAGATGCCCAATATTACCAAACGTATCATTTCCTTTGATCAGATTCTTCTGCTTGTAACGAAGAGTTTTAACATCATTGGTTGCCAAATATTGAAACATGCCCTAGTACCAGTACCAGTTCCTTTGACTACATTTTTTCATGGGAACGATAAGCTGCTACAAAGCGGCAACCCCTTGCACTTAAAATGGTCTTATCTTGAGAACTTTGTTTTCTTTCCATTCCACTAGAAAAAGTTGGTAGTTGACTTATTGGGTAATGAACCACCCCCTCCCATCTCCTTTATCATAAAGTTTCAATAGCACACACTTTTCCGCTTTGCTCTATGGTGTAACCCATGTTTTCTGATATTTCCTACTTAATTGGGTTGGTCACAGCGTCACCACCAAGACCGAATTCTTTCTGGGAGTTAGATTGTCTTGGGTAAATCTCAAAAATTACCATGAAACCAGTACTTGGGCAAAAAACCCAGTTCTTATACCCAAATCTAATGGATCTCCTTGGATGATCTTTAAATCGATCAATTAAGAACAATAAATTAAGTAAAAAACTTGATCATGACCCCAAATCCAAATAAATAGATACCTACCTAATAAATGTTTAATTTTAAAATTCCAGACTACATCCAAACAATGCGCACTACCAAGACTTCGAAGCAACCCACTACCATCCTTCCTTCAAGACAACAAACCAGCCAACTGGATTAAAATCCTCGATATCGTATCAACGATAGGAACACCTCTCCACGACTGGCGAGAATCTAACCAAATTTGTATCAGAGGGGACAATACCATCACGACCAGACATAGCATCCATTGCTTTAAGGTCGAACAAATCAGCCGAACCACCGAGAACCTATACGACATCTATCGGGAAGCTGATGACTTCGATACTATTCCTAATTTGAATCGTTTGGATGATTTAAGCAAATCTGTGGATCATTTTGAAACGATTGACTACTACCTACTTCTGAAGATCGTCGTGCTCACACCGGATGAGATTCCTGCGGAGGAATTCGTGCATTTCATGAATGTTGTCAGGAACGTGGTGCATTCGAAGTTTGGCAGTCATAAATTGTTCATAATTTTGAATAAATTAACATCGATCCTATACAATATCAGAAAAGATTTCCAGATTATAAATCCTGATTTTGTCCTAACGTTGTGGCACCCTTTCAGGAGCAATGTTTCAGGATTTGCTTTGTATGATAATCAGAATCAGACCTCCTTGATTGTAAGGCCAATATTTAGGAACCAATCCACACATGATATCGATAAGACCTCAATTAGAATGGCTGGGATTATACCTGACGAATTACTAGAAGGGATCACCAAAAAGATGCCGGTAAAAAGGAAACACCGCGTCTACATTCAGATGTTATTCGTGATCGTTAGCGAAAAATTCAGCAAATTCTTCAAACCCACCCACACTTACCACAGCCTGATTGGGATCAGCATCCCCAGATTTTGCAAAACCAATCACCTACCATTACTCCAAGCGTATTTTGGAGATGCATCCAGAAAAGAAAACGATTGGGTGAGTTTGGGCAAAACCTATGTTGATTCCCCTGAGTACGAAGATTCGGAATTGTGTCTTCTGGACAGGATGACATTCTTCGGATCTAAAGAGGATGCAACTGCGCAGCATATTTTGCACCATAAATGTGACCCGGTTAGTATCGAAACTACCACCACCAGTATAAGATTCCAGCAGAGGAAGCACGATTTCATGCTGCATCCTGACGAATTATGTTTGAATAAAAAGCTGCAGATACCTGTCCTGGTGTGCCATGAGAGTTTGGTGGTGGATACTGGTGATGTTGAAATAGATTGTTTTAAGCATCCTGGATCAAATAACACTGAAATACTCTATAAAAAATTGCTGGAATGTTACTCTGAGGGAAAATGTAAAAGATGGCCTAAATTGCTTGATAATCTTGATTTGACGTATTCTGATATTAAATTATATTTCCTATTACTGCGGCAGATTAAATTGAGGCATCACAACGATTTAGAACCACTAGAATCCTTATTAAACATACTGGAAAAGGGCCTAATGCTAGTGCAGAAACAGGCTGGGGAAAACGAGAAGGCCGGGTATTTAGCCGATTTCATTACATCATTCCTAAATTGTCTACCTCAAAATTTTGACCACACTCTATTTAGAAGGTCGAATTTTATATACAGAACCATAGAACCAACTTCGGCGCAAGCTAGTTATGGTTTGGTCCTCTATAAAAGTACCAACGATTCTTTTGAGGATTCCCAAATTAAAATCCTGACGTTAGCCAATTTGACTCAAACAGATTACGCCTGCGACGAAGGCGTCGAGGTGGTTATCATGTTGGTAGACGAATCTAAGGAATTCCTCCAAATACAGGATATTATTTTCCATATTTTTATAGTAGATAATGCCCGAATGGGTCAGGATAAGAATTTTTATTCTGGCAGCAAAATTATTGGAATAGAATATGTTTCCTTTAACAACCACGACAAAGTGTTCAAGTTTGCTGTGTTCTTGAGGACGAACAAGAACTCTGATGGGTATTGGAGCGTTGTTAATGCTGAAAGCCAGGTTATGTCTGTCGCCTATGTCCCTATTGAGCAATCTGGGTTTAGGAGTTATGGGAATAAGATTAAATCCTTCAAATACATCTCATAACATCAAATACATCTCATAACATTGCATACTAATCAAAATCGTTCAAATTATTTAATGTAAATGTAATCATAAATAAAACTCTTAAACAACAAACTCTGATGCAGTTGAAGCGGTTGACGTTTGTTTTGTACTGCTAGCCAAAATAGACAGGTTATGTGCATACACAGGTCTCGCGAGCGAAAAACCAACAACCTACAGCGAATTTCATTCTAGTAGTAGTGTAAAAGTAAATAAACAGGACCTGACCTACGCCACCACGAATATAATCATTGTTGTTGTACAATACAAGTTTACGTCAGGATAGAATTGTAATAGCCTTTCGTGAATGCTTGTGTGTTACTTTAATAGCGTCTATTATGCTATAAAATACAAATGGTTACATTGTCTAGCTGTTATCGTTATGAGAGTAATTGCAAGCTCGACTGAGATATGTGCTTTCAATGTTTTACTACCAGTTTCGAAGTTTGTATTAATGTTGGAGCTTGGAGAGTTTGGGGGACTCTTCTCTTCCAATCAAAATTTTCGGCTCCATCTGTTGGCCAGGAATAAAATAAAGTATTTGTACTCGTTTCTTTCTTTATTCCTTATTATCCTTGCCTATCACCTTGTCACTCATTCCTTTTTTCCTAATTGAAAGCCCCCCATATGTTGTGTCATAATGACATTTTAAAACAATTTGATCCAAATTGAAGAGTTGCTTTTCTTGCCACCACCATTACGGCCAACTAAAGCAACGCTACTGTCTAAATCCATACCATACTCTAGAATTTCATTTATAAATTATAAAGAAAATTAAGCTTCTGCACCATGCTACCAGGTGGTGGTCGTTTACCATATTCTTCATATAATTTATCTGATCCTGTCTTCAATTGCATTAGCTTCGTTTGATTAGGAAGCAGATATTTTGAATGACTACTTCTCTGTTAGCCAATCCAGCCAAATTAGTAGCTTTCTCTGAGCAATCAAAACTACTGCCAACACCTTCTACGATAGCCTCAAAAATGTACCAATTCCTTTATAAAAAATTCGATAAAATGGTGTCAACCTCTCCTAAAGTAATCCCCAAAATAGTGACAAACCCTCCTGTTAAAATGGCCTCTAAAATGGTGCCACCCTCTCCTAAAATAGTCTCTAAAATGGTGCCAATTTCTTTTACCACAGCCTCAAATCGGATACTAGCCCGTTCTGTAATAGCTTCAGAAATAGTCCCA
Organism: Popillia japonica; assembly: GCA_004785975.1. Taxonomy (NCBI): domain Eukaryota; kingdom Metazoa; phylum Arthropoda; class Insecta; order Coleoptera; family Scarabaeidae; genus Popillia; species Popillia japonica. Next base: position 43,918 of record ML219028.1, on the reverse strand, counting down.
ACCCTTCCTAAAACAGCCTCAAAAATTGCTGTTAGCCCCTGTTACAAACAGTCATGTAGAAAGTATGAAAGAAAACTAATAAAAATTGTGCCAGTACCTTCTACGACAGCCGCAAAAACTAGTGCCAAAACATTCTACAAAATCATCAAACAATGTGCCAACCCCTCTCAAAGTAGCCTCTGGAATAGTGCCGATCCCTCGTACAGTAGCCTCAAAAATGCTGCCAACCCATACTGTAACAGATTAAGAAATACTGGCAACCTCCACTATAATAGCCTCAAATATGGTGTCAATCCCTACTACAATCAATGACGTAGAAGGTATGAAATGACGTTAAAGACCTAGGCTAGAAAATGATCCCAACATCTTCTACGATAACCTCAAAAATAGTGCCAAAACGCTCTACGAAATCATCCAAAATTGTGCCAACCCCTCTAAGAATAGCCTCTAGAATGGTGCTAATCCCTCGTATGGTATCCTCAAAGATGCTGCCAACCCATACTGTAACAGATTAAGAAATAATGCCAACCTCTACTACAATAGCCTCACAAATAGTGCCAGCCCCTCCTAAAATAGTTTCTAAAATGGTGCTCAGCCCTCGTAGAGCAGCCTCAAAAATGCTATGTGCTGTATGCCTTTCTACGACAGCCAAAAAAATTGTGGCAAAACTTTCTAGGAAATCATCAAAAATTGTGCCAACTCCCTCTTAGAATAGCCTCTAGAATGGTGCCAATCCCTCGTATGGTATCCTGAAAAATGCTGCCAGCCCATACTGTAACAGATTAAGAAATAATGCCAACCTCTACTACAATAGCCTCAAAAATATTGTCAACCTCTACCACAATCAATGACGTAGAAAGTATGGAACGACCAGAAAATGATCCTAACACCTCCTACGACAGCCTCAAAAATAGTGCCAACCCCTACTAAAGTAGTTTCTAAAATGGGGCTAACCCCTCCTACAGCAGCCTCAGAGATGCTATATGCTGTATGGCTTTCCACCATTCGATTCTAGCATCTTATAATGATTCACCATCATACAACTTAATATAACCATTTGATCACAAAAACTGTTTTGCAGTCTTCCTTTAATAAATTGTTCTTGCTTGTTTCCTTTCTTGTTCTTGTCTCTTCTTTTTTTTATCATTCACAGTCTCCATGCTTTGTCACCATCAATTATTGGAACCGCATGGTCCAAATTGACATTGACACTGGTTCTATTTCAAATGTCACGTTTGATTGATCAATGATTGATCACATGACTCATTACATCATACTGCTATCATAGCTGACTGTGAAATTTCATTGGAGGTTGGACGAACAGTGTGAAGGTAGATTGTTTTCTTTGGTAGCATCTACTGCAAAAACAACTTCGTTTTGGTTTGCCAACCATTGTGAAGGACACACATTTGACTGTGCTACAACATTTTGCATCTTAATATCTATCATATCAAGATTTATGTTGCTATTTGCCATAGTTGTCAGTGGGTTTATCCATAAATTTGCTTAATAACTTCCTTGCTGTTCCAATGCCAAATAGGTAAATTGTAACAAAGCAAGATGCCAAGATCAAATGTATTCCTAATATTTAAATTTGCTAATATAACGAGAATTCTTAGAACAACAGAACTACGAAATGATTTATAACCAAGTGTACAAAAGATTTACAAAGTTTCATTCAAATCAGGCTGTAATCAGGCTATATTTAGTATTTGAATAAGGTCGATTGATGCTCAAAAGTCAATAAAACAAGTTGTGCATAAGGTGTCTACGTATTTGTCGATAGTTTTGGTCGAGTTTTCTAGATGGTCTTCATCGATTACCTTTGAGGTTATCAATTGTTTGTAAGCTATTGGCATAAACTCTGAATTAAAAATTCAAGTGAGCCAGGAAAGGAAGAAGCTTAAAGGCGTTGAATTACAAGCTGAGAAGATACCCATAGTTTGAAATTGTTCAATTATTTTGGAATCACATACTGTCCAATTAGAGACCACAAGAAGTTGATTCTGTCAGATCAAAATCTGCACTAAATACTGACTTGCCCAAAAACGCATTTGGTGCTGGTGTATATCATTTGCATTGTTATAGACCCTAATTCGACAAGTTTGCTTCTTTAGACATCCATCCAATGAGAAGTGAACAATATGGCTAAAGTTGAATTTTTGTTGTTTAATTTTAATGTCAACTGAATTGGACACAGAAGGGCCAAAGCCGATACACTGATTGGTTTTAGGTTATCCAGTATTTTCTTGCACACACAAGAATGGCTTCGCCTTTTGGTGACGTACAGATATTGACTGATTGCTTATCCAACCTCTTCGCTCAAATTTGGCAACCGAACATCGAACAGTAGACTTGACAAGGCAGTTATTGCAAAAATTAAAACCACCCAATGCATTAAAAGTTTCATGAATGGAATGCATTTTATGATTTGCTAAAATAAATTGTCAATCACCATTAACAAGTCTTAACACGTTTGAGACTTGCTGCTCCTAGTATCCATATGGAAAGATATGTCTGAGCTTGATGAGAATTTTCAGTTGTCCTTTATGATTGCCTTGCCTTCGATAATTTCATACTGGTTTACTGGTCCCTTTTTTTACCATTTCTAGTTAGTACACTTTTCGGGACCTCCTTCCTCTCTACTTGACAACTTCTGTCGTCCTTTATTACGACATACATACTTCTCGGATCAAACGATCCAAGAAAATTTATTTAAGAAGTGTACAATTTTATCCTCTTTCTCGTCATCAAATAATACGATCCCCCATGTTATAAATAATAAAACCTCATACAATCCCATTAATCCCATAATTTATAGCGTACCTCGCACGCGCTCCTTCCGGATAACCAGTTCTTAATAGAACAAATAGCATACATCACCCGTTCTCCCCCTCTAATACCAGGATTCCGTAATTATTAAGCGAGGTAGAAAATAGGGAAAATTCCACCAAAATTTCAACCCCGAAAAGGTTTACCGAGCAAGCAAAAAGTTAAATTACAATAAAATCGGAACTTCTCTCAGACCTCTAACACGCGTAATATGCGCTAAAGTTGTAAGTCTTGTTCTGATTAATGGTTTACGTTCTCCTCCAATAAAATACTAGCCGCGCGTAGCATTTCATTTTCGGAAAGTTAACAGGTTAAGAGCGGGAGAATTCACGCGGAATTGATTAAAGGTGTGCTGTCAAAAGTTTTGACTCTATTTTTTTTCCTTTGAATTCGCGTGTCGGAATGATAAATATACTGAGTGACATTAGAAGTGTTACAGTCAGAAAGAATAATTTGTTCAGCTTGGTTTTTTGGCATCAAAATGACTGGATTTAAAGCATTCTATGATAAGAATTTCAACTTTTTATCGTCGATATTTTTTGCCAAAAAAAATTTCTTACTTTTCTGCGAAGAAGTATCTGCCCCTCAGAGGTTGGTATATAGGACATATCAGAAGCAAATGTTCGAGCGTTTCTTCTTCCATCATATTACAGACAAAGCAAATGTCAGTGGTATTTATTACGTATGATTGCTTGTTATGATATAAACGAATAGCGTTTTTGTTTGCCACTCTTATCTGACTAACCAGTTGTAATTTCTTTATCGATGTTCGATAGTAATACAGATTACGCTTAAGTCACTGTATCGTATGTCGGAATAATTCGGAAAAAGAGTAGCGGGGGGACGTAGGTACGCGCTAGCGTTAGAATAGCATAGAAAGTCCACAAAGTCAATTGCATTCTGTTGATGAAATAAAGTAGTTAATGTTTTCGTAAATATAACACATTGCATATTTGCGATTATTTGTTTTTTATTTTATTCTTTGTTTTCTAAATAATTATGGATACATTCTCCCTTGAACACAAGAAATTTGTAATAATCACCTAGGTCACTCGATAAGAGGTATTGTACATCTCTTTAACGATGAATTCCAAATTGATATTTGTTTTGAAACTGTTCGTCGCAGCAACTTCGAAAATTATGACTGTTTAAATCCGCTTAAACATAAAAAAGAGAAGATGCCACAAAGCGAGCAACGCGACGTTTTAATTTGTGCCGCTGTAGAGGGGCAAGCACGGAAGTATCTGCAAAATATAGCAGAAAAATTTGATGTTTCCCACACTACGGTTCACAATGTTAAAAAAAAATAAGTACCGCTCCTATAGGTTAGGCAAAACGAATGAAATATTTCTCAATGATAAAAACGAACGCTTACAGTTTTGTGAGAAAATTATTGAACAACGCAACAATGATGACGACTTTATTGCAAAAATAGTATTCACAGACGAATCTTCGTTTCTGTTACATGGCTGCCATAACCCAAGCGTTTCCAGGTATTGGTCACAAAGGAATGGACAGCTTACTTACGATGCTCGAGCAGAATACCCTGTAAAACTAAATGTTTGTGCTAGCCTATTAGGTAACCACATAATTGTTTCTTTGCGTCAGGAGATCGTTTTAAGCATTTAATACCATAATAATTTACCCTATAATTTATTTAAACTACCCCCGCGAAATATTTTTCGGTTTAGTTCTTGAAAGGATGTATTATTTAAGTTTTAGAACTGCTTTTACGTTATTTCTTCTTTTTTAACTACGATATTTTTTCCAGAAATTTCTTCATTAGAATGCTTTCTTATTTCTTTATTACCTGGCTTTATTTACTGGCTTCTTTAGGTACGGATGTAATGGGTTTTTTTTTTCCATTTTATTAGAGTGAACCAACTTCTGAAGACTACTTAGATGTCTATGCCTTTTTTTATTAAAAACTTGTTTTAAATACTACACTGAAATTACAATTTTCATTACCTGTTTAAATGTTTCAAAACAGAAAAATGTTCTAACAGAATCTGATAAAAATGTAGTTCTTTTCACCTGGATATCGAAATCTTTTGCTTACGTACTTTATTATGAAATTTAAGAAAAGAAATTTAATGTACCTACGTAAGAAATAACTCAAAATATTTATAACAAACTACCGTTTCAACGTATAGAATAGCAACATTCTATTGACAGTGTTACATAAAATGTGATTACTTTCTATGCTATTCTAGCCCTACCGCGTACGTCCCCCCGCTACTCTTTTTCCGAATCATTCCGAACGATACAGTGACTTTAAGCGTGGTTTATAATCTGTATATTTTTCCCCGCCAGAGAGGGGGCTTATATGCCTATACAGCGTTAGTAAAAAGTCCCGGAACGGTCGAATAACTTTGTAATTTGAAAATTATAATTTCTGAAATTTGGTATGGGGGTATAGTTAATATAAATGCATTTTATGCAATACAGTTTATATTTTTTTCACTTCCGGTTTAATCGGCAATACGTCTAACTTTTTTTTTTTAAACGGAACACCCAGATTTTTTTAACACTTTTAAATGCAAAATAAAAAACTACGTTCAGGAAGTGATAAGATGTTTAAAAAAACAAGGTACCTTTGAAAAAAGTTGTTGTTTAGTGTTTGCATTCTTTTTGCCGTCACATTTGACAATTTTAAAAGCGTTTTAACTTTTGCATCACTATAAATTTACTTATTTTAGACATTGACACATTTGAAAATGGCAGTAAAACTTACTGAATCAGAACGAATTGAGATATTAATGATGCGTGGGTACGGTGATCGTCAACGTTCTTTTGAAGAGGTTCGTATTTTGTTTAATACTGTTTATCCGGATCGTCACATTAGTAAAAGTACGGTATGCCGAACAATTCAAAAGTTTGAAGTCTTTCGTCAGGTGAAGGATTTACCTAGAAGGGGACGTCCATTAACAGCAACATATGAAGAAACTAGTTTGAATGTGTTACTTACAGTGGAAGAAAATCATTACGTGTCCACAACAGAATTAGGTCAAATTCATGAGATCTCTCAAAAATCTGCTCATAAGATTCTTAAATCAGCAAGAATGAAAGCCTATAAAATGTATCCCGTCCATGAGTTAACTGAAGATGATCAAGATCGTAGACTACATTTTTGCGAAACAATGACGGAATTGATCGAGCAGCAGCCTAATGTTTTAGATCACATCATTTTTTCAGATGAAGCAACGTTTTGTCTCAACGGCACTGTGAACAGACATAATTGTCGCTACTGGTCAATTGAAAATCCGCATTGGATTGAAGAAGTCCATACACAGCGTCCTCAAAAGGTGAATGTCTGGGCTGGTCTTGTTGGAAACAACATCATAGGACCATTTTTTATAAGAGGAAATTTAACTGGCAACGTCTACTTAAATTTATTGTGAAATGAGGTTGTTCCAGCACTTGCGGCCCTCTTTCCAAATGCAAATACGTATACACGTATACAGCAGTATAATGTTATTTTGCTATTGGGCACAGGTGTATAAAGAACATACAAATATATGTGTAAGAAATAATGGTATCAAAAAAGTATTTACTAAAAAACGTGACCGTATAGTAACAAAGATTGACTTACCAATCAAATAATTAGGTAAAAAGCGAGCATGTATAGAACAAAACTATACTCAAAGAAAGAGAAAATTTTATACTTTGTAATGATATGCGACACAAATTTAATGAGCACTTTTATCACTAGATAAATGAATCAAAAGAACGAGGTAAAGAAAATATGTACGTATGCACGCCGACTCACTCACCAGAAAGTAGGTGAAAATAGGTGGTCACCCTAATGCACATTTTTGGTTTCAACGAGATGGGGTTCCCCCCCATTTTGCCCATAATGTCCGCGATTATTTGAATGAAATTTTTCCGGAACGTTGGATCGGACGTAGAGGAGCAATCGAATGGCCAGCACGTTCGCCAGATCTCTCGCCATTAGATTTTTTCTTTTGGGGTCACTTGAAATGTCAAGTGTACAAAAATCGTCCCCATAATCTTGAACAATTGGCAGAGAGAATAGTTCAAGAAGCCAATCGCATCACTCCAGAACAAATACAAAATTCAATAAGAAATTTTACTGACCGTTTACATTTTTGTCAAATTGTAAATGGAGAGCATTTTGAACAATTATTGTAATCGCAACCTGAATAGACAGGTATCTTGATTTTTCTGTATTAGGACACTTTTTTAATTTTTTAACTGTTTTCTTGTGAATAAAAATAAACATCTTAATACTTCCTGAACGTAGTTTTTTATTTTACATTCAAGAGTGTTAAAAAAATCTGTGCGTTCCGTTAAAAAAAAAAAGTTGGACGTATTGCCGATTAAACCGGAAGTGAAAAAAATATAAACTGTATTGCATAAAATGCATTTATATTAACTATACCCCCATACCAAATTTCAGAAATCATAATTTTCAAATAACAAAGTTATTCGACCGTTCCGAGACCTTTTACTAACGCTGTATAATGGTACGTACCTAGAGTTAATTACACTTTCAATATCCTGCACTCATTACGTGGTCCGCTAATTTTTGTAAAATATTTTCTACTTTAGAGGCGACTCCAGTTTAGAGGTTCTTCCCAGTTAACATATTCATCTATAGAGCACAACCACATGTTAAATTGTGTTATCCAGTTTAGTGTCTCGACATTGTTCTCCTTTCCTTTGTCTTCCTTTCTTTGATTGAGTGCAAGAGCTTACTTTTCGTTTCGAAAGCGTCGGATTTCGATTTTACTAATATGTCTCTTACCTCACTCGAAGCTATTTTTGCCCTATGCTTGACGCATTTTCCTTGAATATACCAGAGCTCAAAAATGGTATACGCAAGTATGTATATGACTTTGTATGCAGTTCTGGGGAATGGCGACGGATGTGGACCGAATATTTCGACTCCAAAAGAGGGCGTTGAGAGTTTTAACAGGCCTGAAAAACGAGCAGTCGTGTAAACATGCATTTGTTAATGAAGGTATACTAACGCTACTATGCTGAGGGAGTGAATGAAGCACGCATGACCATTATGAAAATAACATAATTTTTATTACTGTCTATAGTACAGACACGAAATTTTTATTCGATAGAGTATTCAAAAACGATCAAATTATGCGTCTTGTAAAATTTTCTTATTTTTATTAGTTTTCGAGAAAAACGAAAAAAAGTCCAATCGCCTTTAAATTTCGCAAATCTATATTATAGAATCACATTAATAAATATTTTTTTAATGTTATCAGAACCTTCCAGACCTAAAACATCTTCACCATACCAACAAGCGGTTGACCTTTCCTTCTTGCGAGTTCATTATGTGGAAAATAAAACAATGAATTATTGCGAGAAGGGCGCAATGTGAAAAGCTGATATAAAGGTTGTTGAGGGTGTTGTTTTTGGAACTTACGAAAGCGTAAGAGATAAATGAGGTAGAAATGCTAATTTCTTAGTTGTTCTTGCAGCTCAGTTTGACATCGCAGAGAAAAATAAAGAAAACGAAAAGGTGTAAAGGGTAAGTTAAAGAGAAGTTGAACAAAGGAAGTCGAGGAGGCACGATACAATCTTTATGCTCTTCAATTTTATATGTAAACGAAATACGAGGGACAAACTACAATTATTGAGAATAGAAAGTTTGATATAAGTTTTTATCTTATGTTGCTGACACTTTTTTTGCAGTTCTAGCAGGTGAATTATAACACTTTTAATTAATAATAATAATAATAATAAATCGTTTATTGGCAAAACAAAAACAGCATACAATAAAAAAAAAGAAGAGAAAAAAAAGACATATAGGATTATGATTACAATTAAATGGACAATTTAAGATATTTTTTAGTGTAACTTTATAACCAAAAAATCCTTATATCACTGTATTTTTTGTCAAGTTCTAGCAATTCTGTTTAAGGACTAGGGAAAAACATGGCAAAAAACCTAGTCAAGAGGTTAATTTGATAAAATTCAGGCGTGATTAGGCGATTAAATTATTATAAATAATTCCCAAATATTTATATTCATTTACTTGATCAATTTTTCCTTGACATATTTCTATTTAGTTGTTTATTTTCTTTACCTAAAACCATCATTTCCTTTCAACATTTCTCTGAAAATTTTAGAAATGCAAGCACTTTTTGCACAGGATAGGATTTTATACAACCACTTAATGTTAGGGATTAAACGAAGCAGCTTTTTTGGAACCGGCATACATTTGTTTAACCAACAAAATTTGTGGATCATCGTAGATTCTTCTTTAAAATGCTTCTTAAAGATAAAATCACTAAGCAAGGAGCCAGAATAACATCCACCGCCTCTTCTTCGCCGCAGTAATGTTTTTGGCATGAATAGTAAATCATTATCCGAAAGTTCTCTAATGATAATTCAATTCTTTCGGTAACAGACACTATCCTACCGAAGTGCACAAACTAAACTGCAATTGACAGATAAAATAATGCACTATTTAAAACGCAACAATTTGTTTTCATGGGCAACTTGATTTTTCAATTCCCAATAATTGTAGCTTATTCCTGTAGGAGGTTATTTAACGACGAAACAATTTGAAACTAAACATTTTCGATTTTAAAAGCGAACATAAAATTTCATTCATAAATCTATAACGTGGAATTTGTCCGTTTGCCAAGATATATTGTAGATACGTGTTGTTTCCCCTTCGTGGGTGTTTGAAGCGCACACGAAAGTGTTTCAACATACTACTAGCGTAATCATTTCCTATGTAACGCGTTTTTCGGAAGGCCGAACATCGTTTGATGTTTGGTGTGCTAAATATAGAAAAAATTAATATTTTAAGGATATTGGTATCTAACAATATTTCTGACTGCGAAAATGAGGGCTGAAGACGAATTAAAACCAAGTTTGAAACTGCATAAATCGAATTCATATATATTTTGATATAGGAGCGATATATCACGATCGAATATCTTATCTGTCTATATTGGAATTCCCGCCCAATCATTATAAAGGAGATCCGGCTGCCGCCTAAATTAAATAGCTCCCTAGAAATTCGTTTTCGATTAAAAATGAGAGGCTATAAATTACGTTTCTTGAAATCCCTTTTATGTACGCCTATCGATTTCCTCGTCTCTAGAACTCTGCGCAAAGTGTTGAAATTATAGAGCATACATCCAGAAAGAATTGCGAATGGTATAAATGCAGGACGTAGTTTGGCGAAAATTGCTTTCGTGAAAAATGGGAAGTTTCAATTTCCCCAGCTGCATCGAATATTATAATAGTGTGGATAATTGTAACCTATCCACTATCGTCTAAAAATCTCATTGGAGCTATCTCTGTAAAAGATTTAGTTGACGACTATCCACGATTATTACATATTTTATAATTAAACGAGTTTTTCGATGCGTCAAATTGTCACTGGTTTAACGTGTCAAAATATGCACCGCCTTAACAGTTTAAAACAGTTTAAAACTTGTAGTGGTAAACTGTCACTGTCATTTAGATGTCATTTTCTGAAATTATCTAAGTACCAAGTGGCCAGCTAAGAATGCAAAGTGCTGTATCTCGTAAACTATTCGTCCGAGAGACTTGCGGAAAAAAAAACTAGGACTAAAGTGGACAAAAGAAGACCGTGGAAAATAGTGTCAGATTTTCAAGATGGCCGCCAGAGGGCGTAACTGTCATTTTAAATTTACAAAGTGATTTTTCACTGAAATCCACATAGTAAATGTCATTAAAAAATATGTGCCTTTTAAAGCTGAGTTTTAGTCGAGCAACTTTTGTTTAACATTTTTTGACGTATCTATTAAAATGAAGTAGTGGGAGGTAATTTGATGTTATTTTAAATAAACAGCTGTAACTCCGAAACGGCTGAACGCATTTTAACAAACTTGGTCTCGTTGGAAAAAGCATTTATTGTTCCATCAAACCCATGTTACCTATGATTTCTCTAATTCTTGGTGATGCCGCTAGAGCGCGCTTTTTGACATAATAACAGAAAATTCTCTAAAAAATCAAATGCAATAATATGACTTTTTCCATAAAAATCTAGTAAAATGATAGCTAAATAGGTTAGTGAAAACGGTATCTCGATATCTTATTCGTAGCTTGAAATATCGAAGAAAAAAAATCAGTTGTCATATAATATAAAAAAAAACGCTATTACACTGGTATATATTGTTGTTGGGTGATCACCTATGTTTGCATTTGGAAAGAGGGCCGCAAGTGCTGGAACAACCTCATTTCGCAATAAATTTAAGTAGACGTTGCCAGTTAAATTTCCTCTTATAAAAAATGGTCCTGTGATGTTGTTTCCAACAAGACCAGCCCAGACATTCACCTTTTGAGGACGCTGTGTATGGACTTCTTCAATCCAATGCGGATTTTCAATTAACCAGTAGCGACAATTATGTCTGTTCACAGTGCTGTTGAGCCAAAACGTTGCCTCATCTGAAAAAATGATGTGATCTAAAACATTAGGCTGCTGCTCGATCAATTCCGTCATTGTTTCGCAAAAATGTAGTCTACGATCTGGATCATCTTCAGTTAACTCATGGACGGGATACATTTTATAGGCTTTCATTCTTGCTGATTTAAGAATCTTGTGAGCAGATTTTTGAGAGATCTCATGAATTTGACCTAATTCTGTTGTGGACACGTGATGATTTTCTTCCACTGTAAGTAACACATTCAAACTAGTTTCTTCATCTGTTGCTGTTAATGGACGTCCCCTTCTAGGTAAATCCTTCACCTGACGAAAGACTTCAAACTTTTGAATTGTTCGGCATACCGTACTTTTACTAATGTGACGATCCGGATAAACAGTATTAAACAAAATACGAACCTCTTCAAAAGAACGTTGACGATCACCGTACCCACGCATCATTAATATCTCAATTCGTTCTGATTAAGTAAGGTTTACTGCCATTTTCAAAGTGTCAATGTCTAAAATAAGTAAATTTATAGCGATGCAAAAGTTAGAACACTAAACAACTTTTTTCAAAGGTACCTTGACTTTTCTGTATTAGGACACTTTTTTAATTTTTTAACTGTTTTCTTGTGAATAAAAATATCATCTTAATACTTCCTGAACGTAGTTTTTTATTTTGCATTCAAAAGTGTTAAAAAAATCTGGGCGTTCCGTTTAAAAAAAAAGTTGGACGTATTGCCGATTAAACCGGAAGTGAAAAAAATACAAACTGTATTGCATAAAATGCATTTATATTAACTATACCCCCATACCAAATTTCAGAAATCATAATTTTCAAATAACAAAGTTATTCGACCGTTCCGGGACTTTTTACTAACGGTGTATAATGGCAAAGTACCAATGTGGATTTACTAAAGGAAAATCGACAAGAGATGCCATATATATTATAAAGCAAATAATGGAAAAAATCAACGAACAACAGATGAATATAGGAATGCTATTTATAGATTTTGAGCAGGCTCGATTAAAAAAATTATAATAGCATTAAAGCACCTAGAGGTACAAGAAAATTTAGAATACTGTTATGTATGACAATGGATCAAGTATACTGACACAAAAGAAAGAAAAAAGAATTTGCAATTAACAAACGAGTAAGACAGGGCGATTCCTTGTCGGCAACCTTGTTCAATTTTGCGTTGAAATACATAAATACTGAGAGGAATACAAAAGGAAAATATGAGGACAGGTGGTCACCAAATAATTCTGGCAAAAAAGAAATCTTAACTTTTAATTATTGCAATAATGGGCTACGAATATCTCAAAACTCCTACATACGATACGATACGAAATTAAGCTCCTTTTCTCGATTTTATTTACTCGTTGCCAAGACGGGTCTCAAGTGAGCAACCTTGAGAATGTTTGAATACGGATGCGAGTATTTCGTTCAATATTTGATTTAATCGAAGAAGTTGCCTTATCTATGTTACCATCTTGCGCTCCTATACACGTTTTCAATTTTGTGAAGAGGTTGCGTTCCCTTAATACGCCGTATAACTTTTAAGATATAACACCTGAAATCTGAAATTTAACAGCTTGTAGAGCTTAATTTGTTTGTTTGAGATTCGGGATGATATACAAACATGTTTAGTGGCAATCACAATAATAGTTTAGTTAATAGTTTCGCTTATTGATATGGCCGTTCAAAGTAAACGTAGCCTCGTCAGAAAAAATTATTATTGTTACGAAATTATTATCATTAGTGCATAGCTCTTGCATTTGCTCGCAGAACTGAATTCGCCGATCAAAATCGTCATCAGATAACTCATGAGCAAGACATACCTTATCAGGATGATACTTTGGTTTTTTCACAATTTTATGAACTGTTGACGCTGCCATATTAAAACCGGAAGCCACTTGGTTAAGTGTTGAGTGATGATTTTCTTGTATTGCCAACAAAATGTTAAAAGTTGATTTCCTACTGATTTTGAGGGCCGACCAGATTTAGGTAAATTACGAACGTGTCGAAAGTTACGGAATTTAGACTCAATATTGCGTATTATGCTTTGGCTAATGGAGCGCCGATAAAAGAACGGCTGGATGAGGTGCTGGAAAAGGCAGGAGGGTTGTTCGACAGGCAGTTTAGTTTCGTAAAGAACAGATCGACGGTGCACAAAATAAAAACAGTGATAGAGAAGGTTGCTACCTCTAACAGCAAGTGGGTGGATGTAGTCGCTGTGGATATCAAGAATGCCTTTAACACTGCGAATTGGGACAGGATCCTGGAAGAAATAAATAGAAGAGGGCTTCCTCTGTACTGTCTCAACATCGTCGGCGACTATCCTCAAGATAGAAAAATTCTTTTAAATAAGAAAACGAAAGTACCGGTGTCCCACAGGGCTCCGTCCTGGGACCCACGCTGTGAAATGTACTGTATGATGGCGTCTTCGACTTGGATTTGGTGGAGGGCGTTACTTCTATAGCCTACGCCGACGACATTGTTATCATTGTGGAAGCCGACAACCAACAAGACCTCATGTTCAAGGCTAACGAGGCAATAGAGGAATTGGTTACGTGGATGTCAGCGCACGATCTGGAAATGGCTCCTCAGAAGATGGAAGCGGCCATCCTGAAAGGATCTAGAAAAAGAGTTGGTATTTCTTTTAACATCATGGGTAAGAGTTCGAGAGGCGTAGTTCTCAATGACAAACTGACATTCGGTCCTCACGTAAAACATGTGGTGAACAAAGCGGAAGCTAACCTTGGGGCTCTGGCGAGAATTATACCCAACGTAGGAGGACCTAGCAGTAGGAAGCGAGAGGCATTGTATGGGGTGGTGAGATCACATATACTGTACGCCAGTCCAGCATGGTCATATGCCCTGCCGTCTAAGAAACACAATGACGCGGTGGAGGCAGTGCACCGAAGAGCTCTACCAAGAGTAGCTAGTATCTACAGGACTGTCTCCACTGTAGCAATACAAGTTATCACCGGAATACCACCCATCCGACTGCAGATGGAGGAAAAACTCGACATGTTCTGTGCTAAGGATACAATGTAATTACCCGGATCGGCAGGAAGCGAGACGTGCTACCCTAGCAAAATGGCAATGTATTTGGTATGAAGGAGAAGCCGCGTCATGGACCAAGTTGCTCATTTCCGATTTGATACCTTGGGTAGAATGCAGTCACAGGGAATCGGGCCACGGGCATTTCCGCTCCTACACCAAAAGGTTTCATATAACGCAGGATGACGTTTGCATTTACTGCGGCTCTCCGGATTCGCCGGAGCATGCCGTTTTTATGTGCGGAAATTGGGAAGAAGCTAGGAGAGTCCTGGACTGCGAACTGGGACTGGAGGCAACTAGTAGTAATGTCATCAGTATCATGATCGAGTCTGAGAGAAACTGGAATGTGGTGCTCAACCACACACAGTTGGTTATATCGCATAGAGAACTGAGAGAGAGAGAGAGCTAAAAGGAGAGCTGAGGCAACATGAGCGGATATAATGGAGGCTGACCGTGCTGTCTGATGGTATGCCATTTGGCAGTTCCGGAGGCACGGACGAGAAGATAGAGGTTTTTTAGTGGGCAGACCCCCGCTCGGGAGCTCCAGACGAGCTTCATTGAACAATTCATCTACTTCTTGTTGGGTGCGCATCCTGTCTCCAAATTCGATAATGCAAAGAATTTTAATTCGTTCTCGTTCAGTTAATTTCACCATTTTGAATAAAATCACTACTCAATAAACAGTTCAAACATACTGCTTTTGCCAAACGAAAGATAAGAAATACAAGAAAATCAAAAAAAGTACGATGTCAAGTTTTTATCGGACAGTATTAAAAAGATTCTCGGCCGCTAAGACAACTGTCAGACAAGCATAATTTCTGGCGATGTGTAGGTAGAATTGCACGCTCTTTCAATTGGCATGGTCGAAATTGGGTGATGCATTTATTCGTTACTATTGGATAGCACTGTATACTTTTTAATCCTAGGCAATATACGACAGAAATTTTTTTACTCTACCTTGTGGTGCTGACTCATCACAATACCCAAGCATGTATGTATATCGTGCACATAAGCATGTAGTCGTATTAGAAAAAAAATTGTTGGCAACTGCTAAGACATCTACTTTCCTACCACAATGTATTTCGGAGTACGTACGCAAAGCTCGATAAAAATAAATATTTAATAAAAACGAACCGATCTACCATTACATTCTGGCTCAGTATAGAAAATATTTTCATTAAAACTATGGTCGTTTAGTCAGATTTCGAATCATGAGCACATACATATTTGCAAAATTCATTTCGTATAACACAAGATAAATATGTATGTCTCGAGAAAGATATCATCTAAAAGGCACCCGTTGTCCTTTTCTAGCAAGCAGAACTCGATTTGTATAATAAAGGAGAACGATACGGAATTATAAAGCTAATTAAGCGAGATTACTGTATTAAAAACGAACAAGGCAAAACAAACAGGACTAGACGACGTGCCAAAAAGGACTTAATCCCTTTTCCAGCTACCGCGCGTTAGATATTCCAGGACCGTGCTTCAGTTTCTCCGAAAAATATTAAAGAAAAAAGCGATTCCGCCATTCTATCGTTTATAATTCGCATTTTTATTTCGTAACCGTACTGTAATTGAATGGTAATTACTGTTAAATTGCAGCTGAGGCGCGTACGAAAATCGCCGGGAATTTGAAGGCGCCGAAGGAAGACGGGAACGGAAAGGAAATTATGAAAAAGGACGAACTTTGAATAGGCGAAAGGATATACTGTCGGGGAGCGAGTTCTTATTACGGCCGATGTATTTCTGAAACGATTTCCCTTTACGAGGATTAAAAGAATATCTTGATCATTCCTATTCAGTCGGGTAACGGTTGTAGAGTTTAATTTGATATTCCGTAGAAGCAATTTTATTCTTAACGGCGAGGGAAGCTGTGGATGAAAATATTTTCGAATTTCAACTAAAATGTTTACATAACTTAGGAATCAAAGTAGTTCTACAGGATGCTGAATCATCAGTTTAAAGTGCAGTAGAGCTCATTTCAGATTAAAGCTATTCTTTTCATGTAAGTACCCTAAGAATTTTAATATATGGCTGAAGAATCATAATAGGGAAAGATTTTTGGGTTAGCCTCTCCTGTCTTAACTGCTTGGTTTCTAAGGCAAGCTATATTTCTTCTGTTGACCACTGCTGCAAATCTTGGTGTGTAATCTGGTGTGTGTAAATGTCTTTAATGGGAGAGTTGCCGCAAAATCCCAAAGGCTATGGGAGTTGGTTCGTTGGTCTCCTTAATGATTGAAATTTTTTATTTTCCGCGAAGAGAGCTGCCAAATCCTAGAGGGTAGATGGATCCTAGGCTAGCATTCTGAGCTATAAAACTTTAAATCTTCTGCTGGGGGATTCGTACAAAGATTGGCCGGCAAGTATTCTAGTTATGGTCTTTGTAATTGTTGCAATACATCCATGATATTCTTGCTAAACTTGTACCTTAAGAAAAAGATGGTCCTGTAGTATGACTGCATTAAGAAGTAGAATTTCTGTAATTTTTCCCACATTTTCCAAGCTCAATGGCCTTTAGGTGGAGCCCAATTTAGAAGATGTTACAAAACTAAACTGCTGCAATCAAGATTCTTTCTTCTGATCTTCTGAACTGCTTCCAATGTCTTTATTTATTAAGTATTTTAACCAGAACTCCTATGATATAATGGGATTTTCCTTCCCTAACACTAATCAATGATAATAATAAAGTCCAAGATATTTTCCATGACAATACATTCATCTCTATTGGTCCAGTCTTCAAATCCTCAGATATCCATTGAAGGATTATGCCAGCACTCCTCTGTAGGCATCGGTTAGTCTCTGTAGATCGTATATACTGCCATATTAGATTAGATTAGATTATACAGCCAAGTTACATCCAGATTTCGCCTACAATAGCTCAGATCCAAAAATTAAATTCCATAAGGCTCCTGATCTGAACCAAAGCCGCACCAACCACACAATACGTGCAATCCGAAAGAAAATATGGCACTAGCCTTCCTAAATAAGGCTAAAACTCTTTGCCCATACATAATGACTGCGGCAGTCATGTCTTCCATGTCCAAAAAACAGGCCTAAACTCAAATTACTTATTGGGAAGAGATTCTGGATTGGAGACTTCTACTCCTATTCTAGCATGATGATAGTCCGCCCATTAAGTATGATGCGTTAGATAAGATGATGAAATACAATTACAGCCCATTAGTTAGCATTTTATAGTAGAAGCCTTAATATTAAAGCATATTGGAGATGCAAGAAGACCACCAAAGTCGTGTCCAATGTTTTCTACAACTTTATGAAGAGTGTTTTGGAGTTTCGGCAGTTGAAAATCTATTGGATGGTTAGGTTTAAATCCAAAGCGGTTATCTGGAAAGGAATCTTCTAGATGGAAGATCTATATACATACTAGAAGTCTATTCAGAATAATTGCTTCAATAATCTGATTTTGAAAAATGTTTGCAAGAAGTGTCAGTCAGAGATTAAGTGCCTGGTACTCTCAAGACTCGGCCATTCATGCTGGGTGTTAAACGATTGAGATCGGATTTGGAAATAGATTTAAAGGAAGAAAACCCCTATTGCCGTATAGCTCCATGAATCTTGTTACTATTCTATTGCTTCCAAAATCAACAGTCAGATTTTCACTCCATATAGTACAAGCCTAAATATTTAGGCTTGTACTATATGGAATGAAAATCGGGAAACTACTGGACGAGCCTTTGCTACGAATGCTGACGGACAGTATGGCACCTAAAATTATCTTCACTGAAAAGGTGGAAATATCTATACCGAAGAGAGACCAGGTACGGAGGGACTTCACTGCTCCTGACGACTGGTCCACGGACGGATCTAAATCCAGTAGGGGTACAGGAGCCGGTATTTGCGGTCCTAACCCAGAACAGAGGATATCGCTAAGCCTAGGTAAGCACACTACAGTTTTCCAGGCAGAGGTTTTTGCTCTTGCAACCTGTGCGGGAATTATTGCAGAGGGAGGCTGCAAGAATAGGAAAATAAATATAATGATTGATAGCCAGGCTGCTATCATAGCAAGGAAATTAAGATCATCACTGTGTTGGTGACCGGACACTGCCCCCTGAGAAAGCATCTATACAACACAGGTCGAGTAAGCGAACCATGGTGTAGAAGATGCGAAGTGCAGGATGAAACAGGTCTACATGTAATCTGCTCATGCAAGGAACTGAGGGAACTCAGGCGGAAATATTTCGGGGAGGACTTACTTGAGCCCTCGAAGGTTCTCAAGCTTCCACTGAGCAGGATACCGGGGTTCATAGAGGATACTAGGATGCTTGAGTGGAAGTGAGAGATCTGATGGGGTTGGTACAATGAGCATCTAGCTCAAGTGGCCAGACAGCAAGGTGTCTACCCAATTGGTAATGAATGAAATAAATGCATGTGCCATTATTAATAATGTATATGTAATCATTAAAATACCTGGTACAAATAATACAACAACAATGATGAGGTTCAATAAAAGGCAGTTTTGCTGCTGCTGGTTCTTGACCCAAAGTTGTTTCAATATCTATCTCATAAAAAGAACTCTATACGACTTATTATTACATTGCTGTTCAATGGATTCTCAACGAATCCAAATTTGGAAAGAGAATTTCGTGGAAAAACTAACTTCTTGTGCTACATAATCTGCCTAGCTGCCTGCTAGCCTACAAACTAGAAGAACTTTCTCGTGGAATGTTAAATTGATTGGCAGCGCTCCACTACTCTCTATACTCCCTACCAATTCAATAGTGTTAAGCCACATGAACTTCCAGGTTAATTACTGCTAGATTTTCTAGAAATAACGATTTGGAAATCTGCTTTCAGGCAGAATTATGGTCTCATATTTGGTGTGGCATGAGTCCTGCCGAGACCACAGTATGTAGTTCAATTCGCAGTCATCAATTTAAAAGAACTGCTTTGCTCGTTTGATCTTCGAAGAAATTCGGTCCAATTCCAAAAAGAGCATCAAACGAAATTTGATAATTTTCTGTATTATTTTAATGTTATTAAAATTTTTAAATTAAATTTTTAATTTTAAATCGTCAAGCTTGACTTCTTCGGCGAGAAAAGTGATAGGATTGGCTCGGTTCAATTGAAATGCAACAACGCATTTAGCTAATGGACCTCATCAGGCTGCCAAACAATATTAAAGCTGTTATATACCGATTATTATCGAACGTTTTCAAAAATAAACTCTATTAGTAAAATGCTCTCAATTACATTACGCAACCCAGCCGTAATTATGTCTGTTACTAACCAAAAAAAAATCCACTTCGGTCTTTTTCTACACCAATTCTATCGATAAATGTATATATGTACAACTAACACGATAAACTCCAATTTTTTCCCCCTGCTATTGACTATTTCGTGCTTCACACCCCGTTAGGTACGAAGCTCACTTCAAGTCGCCCACTACAATTTAGCGATTAATTAGTATAGTTATACGGAATGAAGCGTTCGCCGGCAAACGTCCAATTCGCTCGCTAACAGCTGTTATAGCTTCTGAATCGTTAGATCTAATAACGCGGTCGTACTTTAACGACGTCGGCCGCCGTTTACGGAACGTAGAAGGAGACGTTATAGATCGAGAAGGAATCCACGATGACCTGAGATGTGTTGTCCGCTCTGCTGCATTTAATGGTGTCATGCAAGTATCTGGGAATTCCGATTCCTGTTCTCGCTAGATATCTAAATTAATATTGGAAAGTTAAAACGGATGCAATCAGTCTGTCTACGTAAGATGTTTGTGCATATTAGTTCGGTAATGGGATTCATATTTGAAGCTACCTAATCTGCATTAATTCATTGTTGTTGAAGTGAAAACGATTTGGCATTCCGTAAAGTAATCTCTATGCTAGGAGTTGGCAACACCGTGCAATACCTGTCAAATATCAAAATCGCAGGAAAATGTAAGAAATTCTGAAATTGTAAGCCTGAAAATAATGTTCTTGATGTGTCAAAAGAGTCCAAAGAACTTCCAAAGGAATACAACATATTTTGACAGTTGTCACCAGTGCTGTTACACATTTTAAAATAGTAAGAAAATAAGGAATTTCGTACATGTTCAGGTGCATATAAAGATTAAAATGTCGAAAATGGTAACGCTATTATTATCAGAAATAGTTTGATAGAGCGATATGTAACTGGAGAAACATGTAGCTTGATAATTGACAATTGACAGGTGTCAGAAATTTTCGACAGCTACAGTTCAAAATTGTGGAAATAAGCTCTTTCAGCCGTAAATTGATAAATATCCTACACATATCCTTACAGTTTGACAGCTGTCAGAAGTGGTTTAAGTGACAAATATGCCAAGACAGCAATGAAAAAACTGGTTTTGGCTGTATTGAAATAGTGACAAATAAATATGCTATTACTCTCAGAAATAATTTGACAATTGACAGTTGACAGCTGTCAGATATATTTTTAATAGACATAGTGTAAACTAATAGAAATAACTAGCTTATGACATAGAAAGTGACAGTCTTCACATTTTGAGTGCTGTCATAAATGTTTTATAACTAATAAATACACCAAATTAGTACTAAAATAACGGTTTTCATGTTTACCAACCCCTGAGAATACAGCTTATGGCTAATGAATTAGTGACTAATAAAATAGTGACAAATTATGATGCAATTACAGTCAGATATAGTTTGATAGTTGACTGTTAACAGCTGCCAGAATTTGTTGATAGCTGCATGACAAAATAGCGGAAATAACTACTTTAAGCCATAGACGATAACTCTTCTACATTTTAAGAGCTGTCAAAAATGTTCTGACTATTAAATATGCCACAACAGTAATAATATATCTGCGTTGGTGTTGTACAGATTTCAGAATTAAATGAAGACTGTAAGTAGTGAAATATTGACAAATGATAATTATAATTACAGTTAGAAATCGTTTGATAATTGACAGTTGACAGCTGTCAGAAATTTTTTGGTAGCTACAGTGCAAAATAACGTAAATAAGGAATTTCAACTGCGTAAGCGTTTTAACTATTAAATATGTCAAGACACTAACAAAAGAACAATCACTTTCTTGTTTGTATGCACTTTATAAGATATAAATATAATAAAATTAATGGGTAGGGCAGTGCAGTCCCTGGTACCATTTAACATCCTGAATAAGTCTGAAATCAGCATCATCAGAAGGAATAGAGTGATACAGCTTCAAATGATGTGCATATAAAGAATACTTAACAATTTTGTAAACTGCTCCCATATCATTAAGAAAAATACTAAATAATAAAGGTCCTAAATACGACCCCTGAAGGACACCCGACGTACTGCATCTGAAAGATGATTTGCAACTACTTGGTGTAAGGAATTAATATCTTTCAATGCTAGAACAGTCTGTAACTGTTATTTGCAACCAACATTTTCCTTTACAATCTTGATAATTCTTTCCTCCTTTAAAAAATGTTTCTTGACAATTGACTTCAAAGCTCCGACATCAACCAGTCTTAACATTGGTATTGTTTGGGATAGTGATACTTTTCCCAAGTACATACATTATTCGACAGTCCTTAAAGTGTCTTTAAGAGGAGTAGAGTTTAACAAACTGAATCTCTGAAGCGTTTGATTAAAATCGTTTCTGTTTTTTGGGGTGCCAATTCCAATTTTGTCTTTTGTCTTTTCCGAGCAAAGGTGGTTTTTGACATCAAATATGATGTCAGAAACAGGTCAATGAAGAGGCCAATAATAAGGATAATTTAGAGGATATTATTAGACACTGCATCAAAGAAGAAAGAAAAATACTTTTGCAGAATGAGGGGGATTCAGCTTTGAGGACAATGATGTGGAATGTGTAATCTGTGCAAAGTTGAAACTTCTTCTTCCGCCTCTCTTTAGTTGGACTTCCTATCCGTATTGATCCGTTAAGCCATTTACAACTATTGGAACTGGAAGTGTCCACATCACCATTTCTTCACAAACTAGTTAATTGTTTCTTGTCTTCACTCGACTTATTCAATTTTTGATTAGCTTGGTCAAATTTTTGAATTCTTCAATGAAATTTATTGATTGGACCTAGACAAGAATCTTCTCCATCTTGATTTTGAATTTTACCATCACTGCCATCTTCTGGCTGGATTTCCATATGTAGGAATCCTTCTGGCATTTTGGCTTTCCATGGTATCAGCTAATGTAAAAAGATGGCTGCTGCTTTGAAATAGAGATATTCAACCACGGAAGAAAAAGAAACTTATCCTTGACCGTACGAAGGACGAGTGAATGGTCTGTGCCAAAAAATACTCCAACTGGTTCAGGGAAAGCGGTCTAAATATGTGAAAAAGTCTCAAAATAAACGAGTGTTATTTGGGGGTATGATGGACACCTAAAAATACAAATCCAGATTGAGACAAGGTGTTATTAAGTTTCGGTATCGAGATGAGAGAATCTCTAAGAACTGCCTTGGCTGAACTGAGAGGATTCAAGTAGTCTTGGAAAAACCAATACAACTCTCGAATGAAGCTATGTTCCCGTCAAGGTAGGAAAGCTAACGAGTCAAATTGAGGCCAACATGGCGGTCTCACTGCTATCATCCAGAATCAATTAAACAATATTTTTGCCATTATCAATATGGAAAGGACCAACATCCATCTCAAAGTCTATAGGACTTGTCTTATGAAGAGATCGTTACAGGTAATGACAAGCTAGATCTTGTCCATGAAAAATCCTATCCATCCCCAGCAATATAATTTATTTGGTTTGCCAACTTTTTGGCATTAGCCTGATTGCAGGCTCATAAAATTTTTATTCTTTACTGGCGAAAAAACTGATCCACTTCATTTTTGACCTCCTTATTAGAAGTAAATGTATTAATGTCTAAAAAATTTTGTAGAGACCGCCACAAAAAACAAACAGAAGGTGCCGGATTTGGAGACTATGGCTGGTGTGGCAGTATATCCCATTCAACCTATACATAAAAGCTTTGGGGAGTTACAAATCTTGTACGCATTATCCTGGTGGAGCACTACACCATTTCTGTTGATCTTCTCCATACATATGAATTAATTTTTTCTTGCTTGAACAACATTTCTACATTCCCCATAGTCATAAAATGAAATATGTATGTATAACCACCACCACCTGGAGAACGCCTCTGATTAAATAGAATCTTCACGTCTTTATCTAGAAATTTATCTACGAAAATGAAGGGGACTTCAACACCCTCAACTCTGTTTACATAACCTATAAACTCATAGCTGTCAAATTATGCAAGCCAGGGCACGTTATAGGACTATACGTGTGCTTGTTTGTATTACATATATTCATAAACGAATTAGAATTTTAATACCAACAGGTATCTAGGGAGATATTTAACTTACTACACAACATTCCATGTATATTTATGATTGTACGTGTGTGGATTTTAAATGTTAAAATCCCGTAATCCGCAGCACCCTAAAACGGTGAAAATATTGCACGAAACATATATTAAACTTAGGTAACCTAAATGTTTTAACTGCGTAACATACGTTTGCATGTGCCTACGTTATTTATAAATCGTTTTGCTGGAGTTTATTCCTGGGGTTGTGCAGGTAATAGAAACGATTAAGTTTACTTTTAAAGCCGACAGAGAAATTATTTTTCCAAAACGTATAGACCTAATTTATATCTAAATGAGATTACCTAAATGGTGGAAGTAATCTACTGAGTTCGGTACGTACTCAAAACGTGTTGTCTTTTGAGAATTACGCAGAGAATTTAGGTGGTTTTTATGTTACTGTTGGGGGAAATTAATTTAGATTAAATCTCTGAATGTAACAGCATTTTGCGTAACAGTACTTATGCTTGGAAATATCGCGTTCCTTTTTGACTTGATTATTGGCTGTGATATCCATCCTCATCAAAATTCTGTAAATCATAATTGAAGAAGAAAACTAAGCTGGGAGACGTTAGACGAAAGGTCCACACGAGCAAGGTTTGGGGGAAACACTGACGTAATTAGTTTTGACTTTTCATGCTTTTGCACTACAGAATTAACTTACTGCAACTGCAAATATAGCTGATTCTAGACGGTTGTACCACTATGAATGTATGGGTATAAATGGGTACAACACTCGATTATTTGGAGACTTTTTGACCGATTTAGACCGCTCCCCCTGAACCAGTTGAAGCAAAAGTTTGGACGATTTTTCAATTTTTGCAAATATTTCCTAAACTATAACAGATATTAAATGCTCTTCTGAATATAATTTGCAGCATATGGCATGGCCCGAACGGGGTATCCTATACCCCCCCATTTTTTAACATTTTTTTCTTATTCATCGAAAGAAGGCCGCTTTCACATAGAATACGATGATGTATAACAAGTTTGGAAAATTAATAATTGTAAAAATAGAAAAATAAAGCTTCAAAATTAATAAACTTGTCCATTGATATAAATCAAATGAACTATAACAGATATAATTTTCTTTCCTTAACATAATTTCCAACATAATACATGGTCCCAAGGTAGATATCTTCACAAAAAGCTAATAAAGGCGGAAGGACTACCCCTTGCCCCCCATTTTTTTAATAATTAATTTTTTCATTATACATCAAAAAAAGATTGCTTTTACATAGAAAACGGTGATGTATAATAAATTTAGAAAATTAATATTAGTAATAATAACTCAAAATAAATATATGTACGTGTCTATTGTCATGAATTTGATATGCACTTATCTACGCATACGTGAGTTTTATTAATTATTCAGTCACTTCAGATATAATTGGTAATTTGCATTATAAATTTTACGCTATAAGGGATCGGGTGATTGATCATATTATTATATAGATAAAAATAAATCCCCGAATGCATAGTGTTTCCTTGTTAGGCTGTTGTGAAAGAACCTGGTATAAACTTCAGCAAAAACTCCGAAAAAATTGAATTAGCTGACCAAAAAGATATTTTGTTTTTTTCGACATTTTTTTAATTTTATTAGGTATGCAAGTTTGGGTTTAACGGAAGTTTTCTCCTAGAGGCATCTGTAATTGAAAGGGCTAACCAAACAAGCAACATTTTTATTTGTTTTTTTTTTTTCTAAAATTTTAGTAATTTTTTTGTGTAAAGTTTCAAAAAGTGTGTAAAGTAACCAGCGATAATATTGAAAATTATAACAATTTGTTCCTAAAAAACAGCGTGAGTTTTATTAATTATTCAGTCACTTCAGATATAATTGGTAAATTGCATTATAAATTTTACGCGATAAGGGCTCTGGTGATTGATCATATTGTTATATAGATAAAAATAAATCCCCGAATGCATAGTAATTAACCACGAGCGTTGAAGTGGTCACGTCAGACCCCTTATCGCGTAAAATTTATAATGCAACTTAACAATTATATCTGAAGTGACTGAATAATTAATAAAACTCAAGTATGCGTAGATAAGTGCATATCAAATTCAACATTCATCGAAATCGGAGGGGGACATCCGCTGGTGTTCCCTTGTAAGTCTTGTTGCAGGTTGCAACTTGTTTCTCTTAGGTGCAGCATGTTATTTCAAAGCAGATACCATCTTTTTACATTAGCTGATCCCATGTCCCATTTATGCTGCCAAATCTTGCTTATTGCCCCCTAACTCTTTCGTAATAGCTTTGTAGCAGAATTAAATTTTATTTACCCACGATGCAGTATTGCAATATGTAGAAGACGCTTACGAAGTGGTTGATATTCAAGAGAAATTGATAGAAAAATCTATGCAAATCTTTTGGGAACTTGTGCCAAATTGTGTGGGTACAGAGGCTGGGCCCTGTATTATTTACCTATTAGAAGGGGATGGTCCAAAGACAACTGTACTGTAATTGTCATAAATTCTAAAACAAACTTAATTTTGCAAATGGAGGAATTACCTGTCACTAACTTCCCAAACAAGTTACAATCTCAATTAACGATCGTACGGTAAACAAATACCCTCTCTTTCTTCTTTTATAGGAAGCTTTTTTACTTGTTTATTTCCAAAATGGGGCTCCTTTTCATAAACGAACCACCACGAAAACACTTAATTAAAAAACGATTAATTATTAATACAAGAAGGGACAGTTCCTCTATTTTAATTTCATCTTAAGGGGTCCGCTCTCTTTATATTAATCACTAAAAGAACTGTTTTTGACACAAAACACAATTTATCCGGAAATAAACCTCATTTTTACCCATCAACACGATGAACGCTCTATCCTACTGACTGCGCCACACTCTGTCGCACACACTTTTACATTATATTCGAATATTACATTCAAAAAAGCGACTTATCTCTTATCTGCCGGCTTCATGCCGCATAGAAAGTATTTAATTCCAGTCCATCATCGCAGGATCTCATTGTACGCAGCAGAAAATACTCTTAAATTGCATGCCGGCGCGGTATCACATCAACGAATGTTTCGACATCCTCCTTTTCGGGATCGCCGGTCCTAAGAAGGGTCAGAGATAAGCCGCGGCCGCTTTTATCGTTCACAATGAGTAGGGATGAAATTTTCAAGTATTATCCTTTTTTTTTGAGAAGGTGAACTATCCAGATCCTCTACATGCGCATGCATATGTAGATATGTGGCAGTTGAGGGGGAAATCGTTTCCCAGCGATATGATACGTTTGAGCTGCTCTCTTTTGAAGTCGGTGCGCTCTTTTAGTAAAGCGGTACCTACATGCATGTGGAGAAGAGGACAATGTCGGGGATTGAATAAAAAAGGAGATAGTGGAGGAAAATACCGGTTCCGGTCTGGATTTTATTTTGAAATTCACGATGCAATTAAGGGTATAATTGGGGTATTAAAATTTTACGGGTAATAATCAGAAAAAGTCTTTAATGTACTATAGAGTCGTGCTCGGTTTATTTTATACGATCGTACTCCTGATAAGGGTGGGTAATTCGAAATGGAGACGGTATGCGCAGGTTCTAAGTGGTTGTAGGGGTATTATATGGCGTCACATTTAGTGGAAAGTAATAGTGTGTAAAGCAATTACACCACAACGCTGTGAAGATATGACTGGATTTATACACATATGGAGAATGTTTTCACCCGAAAACTGTTATGTTCTTGATAAATTTGAAGACATTAAAGAAGTTTTTCTAAGTCATTCGAGAGAGACGAGACAATTACATGATAATTATGGTTAACAAGAAGCAATCGTTGAAGAAATTTGCACTACTTGTCAAGAGACCATGATGAGATTACCAAAGAACCAGAGGAACTAAATTTCTTTGGAGACTTAAAGCACTCACTAATGCTGACAGGTTTTTGAGCATTGCTAATGTTTTCGGCTATGGAGACAAGAAAATTACATGGTGATTAAGGTTAACAAGAACCAATGGTTGAAGAAATTAGCACTACTTATCAAGAGACCATGATGAGATTACCAAAGAAACAGAGGAAATAAATTTCTTTGGAGACTTAAGGCACTCACTAATACTGACAGCTTCTTGGGCATTGCTAATGGTTTCGACTATGGAGACAAGAAAATTACATGATGATTAAGGTTAACAAGAACCAATGATTGAATAAATGAGCACTACTTGTCAAGAGACCATGATGATACTACCAAAGAAGAGGAAATAAATTTCTTTGGAGACTTAAGACACTAACTAATACTGAGAGCTTTTTGGACATTGCTAATTGTTTCGGCTATGGAGAAGTCCTAAAAAGGCCCTCAATTCTAGAATAGACAGGTTCAATTGAACACTATTTTGCTCTCCATATAAATTTGATTGTTCTACTATTGATTCCAACATTAGTCCAAAGAAAATAAGAAAAATGTTTATAGGTGTGCCAGTGTCCACCTCGGTTTCAGGACCAAATGGTCTGTTGAAATTAAATTGTGCGAACAGTACAGGATTCGGAGTAGATTTGCCACAATCAAAGTCCTTAATATTTTTGCTCACTCTGCGACGAAACTTCGTCTTCACTAAGATCACTTTGAGTATTTTCGGGCTTTTTTTACTGTTTATCAGCCGTAGGTGTATAATTGGAGTCAGCAACCGAGTCATCACTATCGAAATCAATATTTGCATTGCGATTTGCAATGACACTTGATGTGGAAGTTGCTGCAACTGAGCTTCGCCTGGAATGGCTGCAATTTTCATTTCTAATATCTTCTGCATCACTGTCCCCTCTGAACTAACAGTTTGGGTATCATCAACTTCATTCAAATCCAAGATACGCAAAAGTGGGAAAGGTTGCCAAACGATGGCAACCTTTCCCACTTATCAAAGGTGTACGAGTTCCGCATCATTTCGACTAATCTAACAAGAAACATTAGCATTTAAAATTTATGCAATGCACAAGTAGGTATATTTATGAATTTGTAGCTAAGGGAAACATTACACAACAGAAAATATTCCACACTTTAGACCGATGCTAGTTTGTAAAGGCAACCTTCAAGAACACATAACAGCCGCTAAAATTGAGAAAAATACATCGGCAAATATTGAATGAATGAGTAAATTAAATAATACTCTGGATTACTTTGTAGAACTTTTCACCTATATTTGAACACAAATTAAAACATCAGTGACTGCAGTTTCGACAATATAACTGTCATTATCAAACTAACCTACAACCAAGATTTACAGGCACTATACAGGGTGTCCGCGATATACAAAGCATGCTTTTAAGGGATGATAGCTACAACGATTTAGAAACAAAAACATATAATACACCTTGGGTTTATCTGTAAGCGTAAACGAGAAAAAAAATTATTTCTAAAAAACCTTATTTGGTCAAACTGTACAAGAAAACTCATCCATATTGCTTCTTAAATAACCAAAAAACCATATCAAAAATTTAGGGTTGAAAAGAACTGAAAACAACGATGAAAACGAATTATTTCATACTTTGAAATTGAAGCGTGGTGTCATTTCTCTTCCACCATACTGTACCCGTATTCAATAGAATTGCAGATGTAGGCCAAACATACAACCTTGAACTTGTATTGTACGAAGTCAATGGCCATACGTTTTAAAATAAAGGTACCTTTGCGTTTTTCTTAATAATGTTATGACAATAAAATCGATGTTATGTTGAAGTTAGAGTGAAAAGGGCGTATTTAATAGCAGCCTCCAATCGGTAAATGAAAATTTAAGTTGAGGGAAAGTCCCATTGAATGAAAAAAATGTAATTACTGCAATTATGTTATGGCGCTTTAAGCTCTTTCGTAAAGGCTACTACAAAATTGAGTTCTTTTCTTTTATTTGTGATAAATTATTGGTCCTAAAAAGGACTTTTTTGAGAGACAGGAGAAAATGTATTACAGGAAAGGCTCGATGTGTTGCAACACACGCCTGTAATCGTCGGGTAAATCTTGCACTAATCAGCTGCCGGTGTACAGTATGCATCGAAGTTTGTGACATGAGAAATAATTTTTTTTCTCGTTTACGCTTACAGATAGACCCAAGGTGCTTTGTATTTCGCGGACTGCCTGTACATGCAAACTAATTAATAGCATAACCTAATAAAATACAAAATACTTAATAAATCAATCTATCATAAGTGAAACCATCAAGGGAGGGATTAAAGACAAGCTTTGAAAAGAGGGCTGTATAAAATATCTATTTGATCATTGAGTAAAATTTCTTCTGAATTTCTACTAGTTTTAAAAATTTCCAAGGCTTCTAACAGATTTAGTTTTAGACCTTTATCTCTAAAATGTAATAGCTTGATATTATTTTCTGAGAAATTATGATTATTGTCCATTAAGTGTTTTGCAAAAGTAGAATCTGTTTTTTGTAATCTAAACGATCTTAAATGTTCATCTATACGCGTGGAAAAATTTCTACCCGTTTGACCTATATATACTCCTTTACAATAGTTACAAAAAAGTTTGTACACTCCTGATTTTGATAAACTCTCTTGTATATCTTTTCCATTAAATAATAAGCCCTGTAATTTTTTGAATGGTTTAAATGCGACTGTTATATCTTTATGACTTTTTTCAATAATATTACTTATATTTTCACTAACTTTCCCTAAATACGTTAAAGAGACAAACTTTCTATTATTATTTGATTTGATTTGAGGATAAATTTCGTGCAAAGCTGCTTTTTTAATTTTAGAAGTTAAAATCTTATCTACCAATTGTGAGCTAAAGCCATTATTTATTGCCAGCAGTTTCAAAGTTGATATTTCTTTATCAAAGTTTTCTTTAGATAGGGGAAGACTAATAGCTCTATGTATCATTGAATTTAAAAAGGCAATTTTTTGTTTCCAAGAATGTATGTATAATTATTTAATATTTAACTTACCTCTTACCATCAAGCAACACTTTTGTTATTCACATAATAAAAAAATATACAACTGCTAAATTCACTTGCACGTGGTCGCTTAACGCTCAAACACAGCAAAGTGGCTACAAATTCAGCACACAGAAGTGTCTGCTATATAACAGAGATAATGCTCCAGCTCCTGAAGAAAAAAATGATGATGAAGTTGACCAACAAGGTGACGGTCAGTTTGTCAAGTCAAATCAGCAAATTACTGCCTAAACGGATGGCTAATTTGAGGACTAAATCCCAATTTTGGGAAGACTTCAGAAATTGGAGAAATGTTGACAAATCTGTCTTTCTACTTTTTGGTAAGAACTTATTGAATCACCTTCGTAACATTAACAGACTTCTTAAAAGCTCTTCTACATTATTAAGTGCGCTTATAAATATTATCTTGTATAAACTTACTTAAATCTAAATAAAGATGTCGGTTCAAGAATAAAATTCAGTCACAGAAGAAAAAAATATATAAATTACAGATACATTTATTAAAGTGCTCTAGTTAATGTGTTTGCGATGGGAAAAAATGCAGTTGGCACGGTCAGGAATAAGCTAGCTGCCGGCTATATAGGTGTATTCATTTTATTACATCACACACGCGAAAAAATTGGATCATTAACTGGTACATTTTACGCTGATGTTACACTGACACAGAAAAGGAAAAAAAAAGAACTGATTTGTTCGCTCGTTTACATTTAGTTTATGCATACCATATCCTTGCCAAGTAGTTTAATAGGGAAATTTTTTTACGTTTAAAATTAAACAACGTAACCTAATCGCGAGAATATACACGTTAAAGATGTGACGGGTACAGTGTGTTTGTAAAATAATGTCCCTTTTTGGAAAAAAATATTTCGAGCAAGGCGCAGATCGTGATGCAGTTATAATTTTTAAAATAGAATCTGAGACAGCGTAATATTTTCGGAGATTTTACTACATCTGTATAACCAGCGAATAAAGTAATAAAAATATGTTATTTTCAACGTTACGTAAACACGAAAACAATTTTTTTTTTTGACGCAATATAAACGATGTAAAAATAATGCACAATCACATCGAAGAAAATATATAAATGTCGCACTATTTTTAACGTGTTCGGAAACAAAAAATATTAAGCTGGTCAAGGTTAATAAAAATATCGACACTTAAATCATTGATCTTGTATGTATTTATATTCGCCGATTTTAAAAATAGATACTGAGACGGCGGTATTTTTTGTTTTTAAACGAAACGAGTTAATTCGAATGTGGGAACAACTCGATCTGTTTATTCTACGAGTTACAAAGTTAAAAATGAAGGAACAAGATTTCAGTGGCACATACTCGCGATGAAATATAAATATTTAATAAGCGTAGGTAAAAATGTAGCATGCTGGCGCATAGCTAAAAATATCTAGATGTATAGTTCGCTCGTAATATCATGAATGAATGGGAAAATGACGGTCAAGTCGAAAAAAGATAGTCTTTTCAATAGGCGATTATTATACGAGGGACAAGCTACAATTATTGGGAATAGAGGGATTTGAAGCATTTGTTTTGCACAGATAACACTGCTCAACAGGTTTTTTTGATATATTTTTTTATATATAAATACATATATGTATTAAATGTACTATATGTCTAAAGATATTTTTTTATTAGTAAGTTAAAAGAAACTATCAAGTTATTCTCATGCTAACGGGCATGTCTGAACAGGATTTAACATGTTGGGCTTCATTTGTAAGTCACAGTCGTTAAACCACTTCCTTTTTTCTCTAGAACCAATCGGATCAAGGAATTAATAGATCTGTGGATATGTGAGCTTATATAAGACCCCACAGACACGTTATTCGACTCAAATTGACTCAATGTATGGTAGTAACATTAGTTAAACGTTTTTTAAATTCGCAATGTCCCTTATGTGTGTAAATAATTCTAGCAGTTTTTAATAATAATAATAGTAATAATAATAATAATAATATATTAGCGTTCTATAGCAGTACAA
The DNA here is from genome assembly GCA_004785975.1 of Popillia japonica. Lineage (NCBI taxonomy): Eukaryota > Metazoa > Arthropoda > Insecta > Coleoptera > Scarabaeidae > Popillia > Popillia japonica. Next base: position 11,404 of record ML219028.1, on the reverse strand, counting down.
AAGTGTAGAACAAGTCAAATAAAAGGTAAATAACAATAAAAACGTAGAAGAAGAATTTGTTTTTATAATAATTTTTAGGAATATAAAACAAAAAAAGTTTGAATATAATTTATAAACAAAAATAAAAAAAATGAAAACTTGTTGTATGTAATGATGTAACTAGATTTTTCCATTCTAAATAATTGTGATTTATCCCTCGTATATAAGCGTTTCCCACTAATGTTTTTGTTAATATTGTTCTTATTATTAGACTGTTTGCTGTTCTATTTTCATGTCTAGTTTAAAAATAAAAAAACTACTGGCACGTTCGTCTCTGACAGATTGATGAGAGTAATCTTAAAAAAACTATACGACTCATTAAGGTGTCGATGACAGCTGGTCAAAGGATAAATTTAGCTGTAAAATTTCGAAGAAAAACGCAAACATTTGTGATCCTTCATCGGATTAAATTATGTCAAAGTTTCTTTAGATTTTTTTAATTGTAAATAACATTAAGTACGTTATCTGAGTAAATGGACTGAAAATTGTCTTGTCAAGTTGTTTGAAAATACGTAAATATTGCAGCACTGCATAGTGTCCAAATAGCTGTCAAAATATTAGAAACAACCTATAATTCTAATTCAGCTACAAAGACGACAAGGTAAAGGGACTGCAAGCAAGCGGTTGCAACCTAAACGGGTCACGAGATCAGATTTTGCAGTAAGGTTGTGGTTTCTGTTGCATGATGTTTCTCTTAACAAGCTCTTGAATAAACCTAAACGTAAACGTCAAATTTAAAAAGTAACGGCCATTAGTGTCAGTTTGGAACAAGAGGCGCCACGATTCTAGCACATTACGCAAATCTATCTAATACGTGCAAATTCAGTCTTTATCATATATATAATAATTTGTCAAGAAGTCTCAAAATGAACAGCTTACTACAGCCATTTTGAGCAAACTGCAAAATAAGAATAAGCAGCTAAAAATACAGCCAAAAATTTAGAAAATACTAACTGTGAAACGAACAATACTTCGATAAGATTGTGGTTTCTGTCGCATGTCAATGAAAATGTTGAAATATTTCTAAGGTAAGACATAACTGTTCTTGCTCGGCATTGATCGTTCTCAAGACAACCCCAGCAAATCGTATCAGACTTTGTCCACCTAGAAATTTGTAGATTACCAGTTCTGCCTGATATGACGATCTTCCCAGGAAAACCTCAGTAGTCTTCAGTTCGATAATTCTCCACTATTACAAGGATACCTCTTTAATATTGAATTTGGCCATAACTGCACAAAATGCTTTATCATTTTTCACAAGGTTTTCCACAAAAACTGATACACTCCTGCATTCGTCGAAACCAATTGTTAAAGCAGTTATTCGAGTCGACCACGTAGTCCATTTATCAACTTTGGGATTGTCAAAAAAATCGTTTGGATCTACATAGATCGTAACTAAACGGAAGGTGATCCAATAATTTGATATTTTGCTTCTCCAATGAGTTGAATGGTCTTCTAAACTCTGTGCGAGCTCGTATTATAATAACGACCTTACATAATCTGATTTGAACATAAATTTTTCAATTGGATACAAGTTGCGAGCAAATAATTTTTGTCAAATTCTATTCATCTTGGAAAACCGAAAGTCCACGAATCATAAGCGCTTTGATCATCATTTTGCCAAATTGGTTATGACGTTTATAGCGGACTCAAAGATCTGGCTATAACTATCCCCATAACTTCCTCACACCTTGTTCGTCAGGAAGGCTCGTTTGGATTAAAATCTTTGAAACACTGGTGGATGTAGCAACATCACCTCTCAGCTTCATACATGTCTACCTTCCATAGCCTGATGGTGTAGAGCATCGGTAATGTTCGAGGTGATTATGGTGCTAGGCGGATTTATCCTAGATTAATAGCTAAGACTGCCTTTGAAAACAGATTCTAAGTATGCAAGGACTTGTAGTTGATCTAATCGTTTCAGAATGTTATTGAAAATTATTGCACAAAATGTTCTCCTGTTGATTCTATTCTTTAGCTAACAAAATTTCACAAATGTTACTAAATCGTTTTTTTAGTTTTTAACTTAACCATCGAACCTATGAGACAACGACACAAAAACACAAAAAACAAATGTCCTCTACAACAACACCATACAAGGGAGGCATAAGTAACAGATGGTACAACCATTACTTCATATATTTGGAATAATATAATGGATCATTCCTTGTAGCGTCCCCAATTTGATCAAAACATTGCTCTACACACTCATGAATAGCATACTAGCAAATAATAGCAGTATTTGTCAGATCAGCAGTGTGAAAGGCGAAAATTTTGTAATTGCATACTAGTGTTAGTGTCTTCCTAACCATAACTTTTGAGAATGAAGATGAGCACGGCCTTGTTGGGGTTGAGAAAAATTTTCCGAGTTTAAGGTATTTTTTGACGTGATCAAGGGGTGGTTAACCTTTTGATACAAGGCTTTTATCGGTCGGTAGATATTAGACAGTTGACTGGAAGAAGACGTTGTAGACTACTAGATAAAGACCCTAGAAAAATCTAAATTTTGAAGAAATCCTCTTCGGTATCCAATGGCTGAATGCTGTTTCTTATTGTATGCCTCTATCATATCTGGTATTCGAATAGTAGACTACTCGATCAATGCAAGACCCTAAGAGAAGCCCTCAATGTTTCCGTTCTTTATAGTCCAGACAGTCAGATAATCGCATAATGGTTGCTATTAGAGTATTAGTGCTAAATATTGAAGAAATCCTCTTCGGTATCCAATGGTCGAATGCTGCTTCTTGTTGTATGCCTCTATCATATCTGGTATTAGAGTGGTAGACTACTCGATATATGCAAAACCCTAGAAGGAGCCCTCAATGTTTCCGTTCTTTCTAGTCCAGAAAGTCAGATAATAGCGTAAGGGTTGCTATTAGAGTATTGGTGCTAAATTTTGAACAAATCCTCTTCGGTATCCAATGGTCGAATGCTGCTTCTTGTTGTATGCCTCTATCATATCTGGTATTAAAGTGGTAGACTACTCGATATATGCAAAACCCTAGAAGGAGCCCTCAATGTTTCCGTTCTTTCTAGTCCAGAAAGTCAGATAATAGCGTAAGGGTTGCTATTAGAGTATTGGTGCTAAATTTTGAACAAATCCTCTTCGGTATCCAATGGCCGAATGCTGCTTCTTGTTGTATGCCTCTATCATATCTGGTATTAGAG